>CM066036.1:291665153-291846794 GCA_033557465.1 Ichthyophis bannanicus | reverse complement strand
CAGCTCATGGGTAGGGACATAATTATTTTATTGTAGATAGATAGAACCCCCCAAAGTACTGTGAACAACTCCCCTCGTTGAACGGTGACCATGGTTATTATAGTGGCACACCAGCCCCATACCAAACATCCAGCGCTCCGCACCAACAACAATTTGAAGGAAAGGGATGCAGAGTGTCATAAAATTTCCAATGGGTCCTTCGTAAATCATGACACCGAGCTGGGCAGTTGATATGCCACTGCCTGACGGTCAGAGTGCCCTGAATGTTCGCAGAACAGAAAAATAAGTCCAGAATCTGCATCAGGGTTCTGCCCCATGTTAGCCTGACCCCCCCGATCTTCACCGTCCTTCCGAATGTCACAGGTGTATATGCAGTCCCTGAAAGGGCCGGAACCGCAACCCACATGTGCCCCTTTCCCACCTGTGAGGAATTGCACAATCACCCCAGGACACAGGAAACACCATGTGCAATGTTCTAGAGATGGTAAAATACCCACTCAGCAGAACACAGTCCTCATATGTGTCCGCTCTTAATTATTCAAAAATTCCGCCGACGTGATGCAGGATAAGAGGAGTCATGGGCCTTAACGCCTGGAAACCCTCGAAACCACAATTCAGAAATACGCATATGTGCATCACAAACAACCTGCACATTTCAGGGAATGGTAGTGTTTTTCAGTTTGCGGCACCACTACCTCCCTGTCCCCTCCCCTTCGTCCTCCCCCTGGGGATGGGCCCACTGCAACATGTGTCAAATCATGTTAGAGCTCCCATCACTTGTGGTGTGTGTATCCCTGCAATCTTCTCGAAAATGCCTGGTTCCCTGGCCCTCCCACTGTTTGAAAAGCTCTTGTTAGTAGTTTGCAATGTAATTTCCTAACCCAGCTGACTATGGCCCCCGCAGTACCGGGTGGCAGGACCGCATCAGAAGGTGGCCCGGCTCACGCCAGCCTCCTGTTGCCCACTGGAGGATGGAAACAGCAGAGTCAAACGAAAATATAGGTCACCCACATAATCTTGTCCAAAACCTGTGTATGGCAAATGTGAGCTTGAGGGTCAAGGTCTTACAGAGCCTCAAATGAGCCTCCGCTGGATATCCCCTGTGGGATATTACCGGGTCCTCAAGATTAATTTTCCTGTAGCATGGCCGCTTGTCCCTGTAGAGGCGAGGCAGTCGAGAGGTTGAAACCTCGCCATGCCTACAGCACCACTGTCTCAAAACCTCAGCCTGTGGGATCCCTCGCACAGCTGCAGGTCTGTGTGTTCAATACCAGGAACGGCACCCATGCACTGTAGCCCAAGAGCCCCGATGGGCACCATGTTCCCCTCCATCCTGCAAGCCCGCATCTCCTCCAAAGAAGCAAAGCGCCTGTAAAGCCACACCCGCCTGGTGAATATGATCCATGATAGTACCTCAGGTAGAGCAAAGAATAACTGCGAAATATGGCAGGGGAGCAGTGGCCAATAATTGAACAAACACAACACACCTGTATACTGCAGCGCGTTCACACCCTATCAGCAGTATAGCAAAAACGGTACCCACCCCGCGTGCATTTAGGAGCTTAACAAGGTGGCGGGGATACACTTGCGCACATGTGCAATGAACAGAAAATGTGCCGTGCAGCGCCCTTACATCGTGCGGGACGGCACCTTACTCAGGTCTGAAAAACATAATGCCGCTATTAAGCAGAACATGTGCAGGAGTGTGGCCGCCTGAATGGCCATAACCGCGTTTCCCCCCGCAATCACGCCTAAGTATGAGGAACATGTGCAGAACCAGGTTCTGCACATGCAACAGCCCCTAGCACAAACGTTTGAACCACACCACGGCCATTGCACATACATTACGCTGCTACGCCTTTTTACCAAACGCTACTCATGCGCACCGTGAGACAAATTGTATAAGGAATACGAATCCAGTGTGTTGCAGCATAATCTGTGGGGGTCCCCCTAATGTGGGTGTCCCGAAATTAGGTGAGGACCAATACCAAGTAATGTCTCACCAGGCAACCACGAAAAGACGGAAGGGTGAAACCACGTTTCCTAGATTAGGGTACACACTGACATCCACCAGACCACTCGCCTCTGAGATGCAGGAGGACATCAACAGGAAGGTTTCCAGGCCAATCTGGGGGTGTGATCCCGGCCCCCTGTGACCAGCAGTAGAGATTACCAGGATTGAAGCGAGGGAGGGGGCCTGTTTCCAGAGGAGGCAATCAGGAGGGGGAACCCTAAACGCTTTCACCCAGGCCAAAATTGGCAACCTGCTTTGTCCAGGGTCACTAGAGAACCTGTTGACATTGATCTATGGGATGCGCACAGTGCCACTATGCCACAGAGTACCAAGGAACAATGTGTGGGGGGAAGCCATGGCAGGTGGCTGTGGTCCGAATCAGGTGGCCTTTTGGCACCATTGACCTTGAAGGTCCTGTCAGAAAAATTTACAGTGACCTAGAGAGGGATAGAGGACCACATGGCACAGAGAGAGGTTTGCCATTGCAATGGCCACTGTTAACGGTGGCACCCAGAGTACCATGCCCACCTCGACTGGTTCCTGGAGCAGGCAGCTGCTTCGTAACCCCTCAGCCCAATGGTATAGACATCCTGCCCACAGGTGAACTTGACACTGCGCATCCAACGGCAGGTCCTCTGAGATATTTTTACGAGGATGGGGAAAGCTAACCAAACCCAGCCAGCAAAAGCACCCGCCCCAGGGAGGGTCCGGTTAACCACTTTCACACAAAAACCATCAACAAGCACATTACAGTGCGCAAATGTAGGCCCCGGCACCGACATCCCTGCGCACCGCACCCCATACACTTTATGTGCTGGTCCCCCAGTAGCAGACACAACAGAGTGATGGGTACAGTGCCCCTTGGGGGTCCCATACTGACACTAGAACTGACGTCCCACCACTGGAGCATCTCTATAGCGCTATAAGACATGTGCAGCGCTTGCACAGACTGTATGAGACAGGCGTCCCCACGCCCATCAGAGGCACACAAACTAGTCATGACAGACAACATCAGGAGGTGGTTAGGCTGGTGGATAAAACAAGGGGGAAAGGAAAGGTAAATGGAGAGGAAGGTGAGTCCCGATCCAAAGCATCAGCAAAGAGTGGGTGTCCACTAGCCTGGCATATTAAGATGACCAATGAGGGTGATTGGCGTGCAGACACTGTTTAGTTGTGTCCAGGTGTAATGTGCAGCACCGGGTTGGAAATGTAGACATGTCTGGAGTTAGCAATAGCCCATGAAGAGCACATACCAGAAGCAGTTTTTCCAGAATAGCGGAGTTATCCAAGAGGGGCTGTATGGAGGAGATAGGAGAAGAAAGGTAGTTAGGAGCTGCAGAATGCATGCATATCTAGGTCAGTAGGTGGGGGCTTCCCCTGAACCAGCTTGCGAAAGACGGATAGGGAGCCATTTGAGTGACCTGAGAAGAGGAGTAATCTTGGCATGACAAGGCTGTGTGTAAGTGTTAGCCCACGAAGCTATGAGTGTGTTGAACAGAGTTGAAGGGTAGTAGAGATGGCATTGACAAAGGGAAACTAGGCAATGAAGGTGAGGTCCCACAGTAGCCAAGACGGGAGGTGAGCAAGTATGGTGGAAAATAGGCGTCGTAGTAGTGTGTGTAAGAAGAAGAAGGCACGGGGGCCTGCTCCTTATCGGGATTAGAAATGCGAGGACATAGCTAACAGAACACTATTGGTGTGTGGAGAAGGAGTAGAGAATAGTCTAAGACAACCCCAGGAGTGTGCGAGCCGAGGATAGCAAGGAATGAGGACAGTTATCCACAAGAGACGGAGAAAGGAGGAGGAGAGGGAGGGTATAGGGGGAAAGTAAAGAGATCCAGCCCTGGCCATAGTTCAATCTCAAGGTGGTGATGAGACATCCAGACAAGGCCCCAAACAATGTCAGAAAGGCAGGCAGAGATTCCGTGTCCTGGCCAGCCGGACAGATGTCATGCCTTAGAGAATGTAGCTCTGGGAGACAGTAGCATAAAGATGGTTACTGACAACCATGGGAAGAGATTGAGCCGCCGACCAAGTAATTCTGGGTATAGTGAGAGAAAGGGAGCAGACCACCACCCCGACAGAACCCCTTGGTGTGAACCAACTTGTGAGCGGGACCTAGCATAGGAGGAGCAGCCAAGTACACACACTGAAGGGAGGCCTATGTTACAGATAGGGGAGGAATGAGGATAGTAAATGAGCCCACAAACAAGCGAGGACAGTGTATCAAGGCGAGAAGATTGTGGGCAAAAGTGGTCAGAAAGCAGCAAAGAGGTCAAGAAGGATGAGGAAAGAGTAAAGGCCCCTGGATGTTGCCAAAAACAGGTCACCAGAGACCTGGGAAAGAGCCATTTCAGCAGAGGGTAAAGGACGAAGGCCAGACTGTAAAGGCTCCAGGAGGGCATGAGAGGAGAGGACGTTGAGGCAGCGGTGGTGAACAGCACGTTCGAGTAGTCCAGACACGAAGGTAAGGAGAGCGAATGGTAGAGAATCAGAAGGACAGGTGGGATCAAGTGAGGGCTTCCTGAGGACAGGTGTGACCTATGCATGTCTGAAGGCACTGCAGAGACAGTTTGCAGTGGAGAGAGAAAGGTTGGGAAAATGAGAAATAGAAGGACAATAGTGGAGGAGATGGGTCCTATGAAGCGGGTGGGGACAGTATCAGAGGAGCAGGTGGTGGGTTTGGAGGTTGGAAGAAGGTGTGCAGGTTCCCCTGTGGAGATCACAGGATGCAAGAGAGGGCAGCAGAGTTACGGGAGGAAAGTTGGGAGGGAGGAGGGGGAGGAGGGGAGTTGGGGTCGTAGCTGACCTTGTGGGGAATTGGAGGGTGATCCCGGTGGATATGGCATGGAAATAGTCAGCCATTGCTTGGGCACAAAGTGAGGGAGGGATCAGAGGCGGAGCCACCATGAGGAAGAGAGCCGAGAGTAGAAAAGAGATGGCGAGGGCCATAAGCAAGAGAGACAGCCAGATGGACATAATAGTCCTGTTTGGCAAGAACAATGGCTTACTGGAAAGAGACAAGCATGTACCTGAGGTGTAGAAAGTCCCCAAGGGAGTGGGATATTAGCCAAGCAGGCTCAGCTGAGCGAGCACAGGAAATGTAGATAGCGGGTAGTGGATGAAAGACAGGGCTGGGGTGCAGAAGGGCCCACAGGATGTGTCATGGGAGGAGCGAGAGCACCCAGAGCAGAGGTGAGTGCAGGGCTATAAGACGACACTGCATTATCAACAGACCTAGATGATAGTGGGAGACAGAGATGATGAAACTGTGGAAGGGAGAAACAAAGGATCACTGGCATGAGGATATCATATAGGTTGGGTGAGATAGTATGAGAATGAGGCAACGGGTGATGAGGGTTGAGGCATAACAGGTGATGGCCAGATACGGGAGCAACCGAGCTATAGAGGCTGGTGAGTATGCAGATGATGAAATTACCAGCCAAGCCAGTGGCCATGCTGGTGAGTGTGAGCGTTGGAGCAAAGCAGGAGGTCACATGGGGAGCTAAGGGAGAGGAGCCCCAAAGCAGAGGGAATGGAGGGGCTATCAACATGGATGTTAGGACCCCTGGGAATCTGAGTGGGGGAAGAAGGCTCCCGAAAGAAGGAGAGTCATGAGTCAATGGCAGTGAAAACAGTAGAAGCAGACCTGTCATGAGGTCAACATAAGACAGCTACCCAGAGAGGTACCCAGGTGGAGTGAAAAGATGGATGGAGGGAACAGCTAAAGAGGGTAGAGGTGAGACTGGGGCAGCAGGAGGGGCCGTAACTGGCAGGCGGGGGAATGCCAGAGCCCAACACCACCACCACGGCCAGAGGGACGTGGCGTGTGGGAGAACAGATAGACCCCATGACAGAGAGCAGCAATAGATGCAGTATCATCAGGGGGAAGGCAGGTCTCAGGTAGAGCAAGACGAGGTAGACCATCAGAGATAAGGAGATCACGAGTAAACACTGGTGTATGTGAGACAGAGTGTGCATTCCACAAGGCACGTGAGAAAGGGAGAGTGGAAGGGGAAAGGTGAGGGATATGGATAAGATTAGATGTGTTGCGTGACGATCTCCTCTCAGAGTGTGACAGAGGTCCAGGGGGGCCAGGGTTGTGGGTGACATCTCCGGATTAGAGATGGTACAGGAATAGTATAGAATGGGGCAGAGAGAGGATGGTACAGAGGAACCGAGGGTGAGGCTGCCGTAGAGAGAGGGGAAATGGATGAATCAGAGGCATAAGCGGTGCCACTCAGGAGCTGATGATGGGGTAGAGGACAGAATGTAGGGGATGTGAGGATGGTAAAACGGTGGAAAGGGAGGGGAGGAGTGAGGGTGCAGATGTGAGGGGAGACAGGTAGGGGGTATAAAAAGAAGGATGATAATGTGATGAGGAGCCATAGTGGCAGGGGTAGGGAGGGAAACCAAGGCCAGAGGATCAATTGTGGGGAAGATGGAGATTGGCCACACCTGTGTGTGAGGTAGATGATGAGTAGATGCCAGCTATAAGAGACAGTGAGGCACGGGGTGGGTGGCTAGAGAGGAGGGGGGAGGAGTATGGGTACGGCAGCTGAGGAAGCTGAACAAAAGGTGCAACAATATACAAGGGGAGGAGTGGTCAGGGAGCAAACTCCCACCCAATGATAGTCCCGTGGCACTGGCTGCATGGAGAGGGGTAATGTAGACCTATACCTCCAACCCCCTTGCCCCCCATCTGCACCCCCCTCACCAACGCACTGACAGACACCTGCTCAGCCACCCCCCATTGCAGATGCCAATGAGGCCGTTCCCCCGTCTGGCAGGCCACCTGGCACAGCAGGTCCAACACATGCCCATGTGGCTCACACCCACCCATGCACCCTCTCTGCACAACTACCCAATGCCCAATGCCAGTCACGATGCCAGGGCACCCCACCACCCCGGGGCATGCACCCATGCACACAAATCCCAGGACCCCCACAGGGCACACCTAACCCAGCCAACAGTAGGTCCATCACCTCCAGCCCACCCCCACAAGCATACCTGTCAATGTGGTGCATCCCCAGATGCACACACACACGGGCACCAGTGAGGCGATGCTGGCACCCGGGGCATAGACATCCGATGGTACCACACACATCCCTGCACCCATACATTCCCAGCCCACATGCACGCCACCTGGGTGGTCCCATATTGACATGGGTATCTTGCGGGACAGACATTACGTTAGGTTACAATGTAACATAGATATGTACAGGGATGGGCAGTCATGCCACACCTAAGCTGTGTTCCCTGTTCCTCCCCAGGTGACATACATGCCGTTGAGGCAGAGGAGGGTGAGGAGGGTGCAGAGTCCAGACCATGGACCCTGCCCTGGAGCGGTGTCCGCAGTGAGTGGGGCCACTGACCACTGCTGGTAGTGGGTGCTCGGAGGTCCTGATGTGCCACAGGAGTTGGTGGAGGAACCAGCACCCCACCTGACAGGACTTGGTGGGGCCAGCACAGAGGCCGGTGAGGGTGGAGAGAATGTGGCAGCTGGAACTGAGGGGGTGCCTGACCCACCAGCACCAGGTCCTGTGCCACAGGCTGCACACGCCACCATGGGGGAGGCACTCCATTAAATGAGGGCCCACTCTGCAACAACGCATGAAGACACCGAGGGTGAGTGACTGACCAGATGGGTGCAGGTGTGCCCTCCCATGTGGGCAGGAGTGTCCTGCTCCCAGTGCACACATAGGGCCGCCTACCAACCGGGGGTCACCCATATATGTGGGACCCATTGCATGTGGCCCGATGGCCCCATCACACCACTGGCCTGCTGTCCACGGCTGTGCCCTTCACCTGTGAGCAGGGATTGGGGATCACAGATCACCACAGTCTGCTGGGGATACCCATGCCAGTACAGTGTGGATTGCCACACATGATATATGCTGTCCTCCGGTGTCCATGTCTGCCTGGTTGTCCGGTATGCTGCCCAGCCAGGTCAGCTGGACCTGTGGGCGGTTGTGGTGCCCATGTACATAATGGGGATATAGCCACCTATATGGCTATGGGTGGCCCGGGGGTGGGGTAAGATGGGGGGATGGGGTGGGGGGGGACCACCACCAACTGGCTGCTACACCTAGGGGCTGCACCGAGTGTAAATCATGCACAGTGCGACCTGCACATTGGGCACGCCCCCCCCCCCCACATGGCAGGGGAGGGGTGACGCACCCGATGTGCAAGTCGCCGGCATTCTATACAGAGCCGTCCCTCCAGATCTGCTTGGCATGCCAGCGTGCGGCTACAGGAGTGCATATAAACTGTCTGTCATTGCCTGCCACCATAGGGTTGCAGTGTCATGCAACAGCAGACAGTCCACATGTGTCCCTATGCCTTTGCAACCTCTGCAGCTACACCACTCACACAGGGCTAGCCACAACCTGGTTATACCACACCCTATCCTGTGACACACAGGTGAGTGGTGACCTGTCACCTGGGGGTACTCCACAGACCCATGCCTGGATAGGGGGATATGGGGGCTAAGCTGTAACCTGCCACCTCCCCTTTGTGCCCTGTGTGTGACCTGGCCACTGCCAGGGTAGCACACACAACATGTGAACTGTCTTTTGGGGTGTCCTGTGACCAGTCACCCCCCCATTAGGGCCATGCATATGAGCGGGGCCCTGACTGGGTTGTACATCTGGGTTGGTGGCCCTCTGCTGGGTACCACCAGTACCTGGTCAGGTGTTGCTTGCATTGCACATGTGGGCCAACACTCCATGCTGCTAATGGGCCCTGCCTTATGGGACACATACACGGGGTGCACAGATGACACAGATCAGGTCCATAGCTGCTCTGTGTTGTGCATGTGTCAGGGGATCCCCTGTTGTATTCCCACATCTGCTGGTCCCACCCCAGACGTAGACGTCCCCAACTTGGGTATGCAGGGTCATCTGTTGCATGTGTCATGGTGGTATGTGCAACCCATGTGTCACAGGTCACACTGTGTCTCTCCCACAGGCATGCAGAGGGCAATGCGGGTGTCGACCTAGGGACAACGTTGGCAGAGGGAAGAGATGGCCGGTCTCCTCTGGGAGATGCGGGGCCTGCGCCAGGAGGTTGGCACACTATGGCAGACAGCAGGGTCCATGGCAGCCAGCATGGCAAGGATGGCAGCTGCATGTGAGAACATGGCTGGACGGGGGCAGCAGCCGGATGCAGCAGCAGCATCCACACCATGGGGTGGGAGGGGCCGTGCTCTGTGCAACCGAGGTTGGCAGCACAGGGTCTAGGTGTGGGGGGCCAGGGAAATATGTGTGGCACAATAAAGGCCCATGAACATGAGTACACCTGTGGGCATGTGTCATGTCTCATTCTGCACTCCAATGATTACCCTGTCCTCCATGTGGACACCCTGGGCACATATCCCTTGACATGACATGTAGACCCAGTGGAACACCATTCCTTGCCCCATCCCATGTCACAGGGGGGTGTGGGTCTGCCCTGCCACCATTTATCACATGTATTTTCTGACGTGCCACCTGTGCCATGCCATGTGTGCACTGATGGCATGTTCATGCCACCATGCATGTGCCCATGTATGAGGGTCATGGCAACACATTTGTACATCCTGGAGGCTGTGAGGGCTACATGTATCCATGTCCATGCCCATCCACCACCCCTGCCATGGGGACTGTACCATGTATGTGACAGATGTCTTGTACCCATACACACAGGGACATGCTGACATGTGTCACTCTCACTGCATGGCATGTCATGAAATGAGACACATGACCATTGTGATATGTTAACGTAAACTATATGTTGCATGGCCACCGGTGTTCCCCTGGCCATGCAACAAACTATGTACACATCTACAATTTCCCCTTATGGTGGCTTTCTGGGGGCCTCGCCCCCCTGCCCATGTGGTGGTGGCAGACCCGGGGCACAGGACAACACAGGCAGGGGAGCCAAATACCTGTGAGGTGCTCACACTCCCTGGGGGCCACCATGGCCAGATGGGTGATGAGCTGAACTGCCCATGACATCCTCATACAGCATGCGCAGCTCATCAATGATCTGCACCATGATCTCTACCACCTGTTCCAAGGTGTGTTTCTGCTCCCGCTGGGCAACAGACATAGCACACACTGTCACAGACAGGCGGTGTGCACAATGCCCCCACACAGACACACTGTGCCTGTTTTCTGTGTGGTGGCATACGCACATGGCCTGTCTGTGGTGATGTATGCAGGGACCGCATCCCAGATGGGCAGCATCCCCGGCACCATGGGGCAGGTGGCAGGGGCCCCCATTGCCCTGTGCAATCCTGTGCCACTCGGGATTGCCCACAACTTGCCCTGTGTGGCAGGATGCACCCATGGAGGTACATGTACCTGCCAGGCCCACGTGTACGTCCGCAGGTCCTGGCACGTCATGCACCACCAAGGATGCATCCTGCCTCACAGCCCCATCCCCTGTCCCTGCCATCCTGCCCCCTCCCCCAACCATCCCTCCTCCCCCATACCCCCACACCCCACAAGCCCTCCCACTCCCTTGCCTGCCCCTCATGATCACCCAGCCCCTCCCACACCCCCTCAGAGGCCTCCTCTGCCTCCCCAGAGTTCTTGTCCTCCTTTTCCTCCTCCTCCTTCACGGAGTCATTCTCCTCCATCGCAAAGCACCACAGTACTCCGTCTTGACGTAATGCGCACAATAGAGTGCACTGGTTGGGACACCTTCCCTTTTTATTCTCTCCAGTTTTAGGGTTCCAACTGTTTTTCTCTCTTCCAGCTCATGACTGTCAACCTGATGCATCTTACAGTCCTTGGGGTACCTTCGACCTGTAGCACGTTAGGTTGTGGTTGTCATCAGAGGGGTTAGACAGGATCTAGACCTGTTGCTAGGCCAGTGGCAGACCAGCAGTAGTACTGGTTGCCTCTGCTACCTCCAAACATGGTCTGGCATTCACCAGCATCAGGCACAGTCAGACTGCACCTGCTGCACTACGCCAGGTGTTCCAGCCATACACAAACTAACTGCAGACAGTCTGCTAGCCAGTTTATAGTGCATGTTCATAGTGGAACTATGCACACCCAGACATGGATTGTACGGCACAGACACCCGGCAGGAGCCCTCAGCAATTGGGCCTCCAGTACAGCAGCACACATATATCACTTGAGACAAATACTTTGTAGCACTATATGGGAACATAGCCGTGCAATGGTCACTGTTTGGTCAGGGTGAGAGTGTCCTACCAGCAGGATGTGCTGCGCCACCTTGTCAATTCAGGTGGTGGTTTGGCACTACAATGTCCCAGCCATTGCCCTACCACCCCTGCAGGCGCATCCTGCCTGATCCGCCCTCTCTGGGCCATACCCACAATACCTTGCTCCTCTGGTCCATACCCATAATACCTTGCTCCACTGGCACTGGCAACAGTGTACATTTTGTGGGCCCAGTGCAAAGTTGGACACCGTACCACAATGGATGGACATGCACTCACCCACTCCTATTGCAGCATTGTGCAAAGATAGGGGTGGTTTGCAAATCTGACTGCCACACTGGTCCCAATCACAGTGCAGGCATTGCTATGGGGTTCAAGAGCTAGTTGTGGTCTCTGCTGATGACTGCTGCTCTGAGCCGGTGCAAACAGCCTGACTCTCCATGGAGCTTTGTTTAGTGGGGCCTGTAAGTGTGGATGTTTGTACTCCTGTTGGCTGATGCTTTCGGGATTGCACATGTTGATGTTGTATCTGCAATGTATGGTAAAATGTAGGGACATACATCACAAGATCCACAGCTGGGATGTAAACCTGTGCCTCTCTGCTCTAAGACACACTGGCTATGTGTACTGCACCACAGTGTTGCCACAGAGACAGTGCAGTCCCTGGGACTACATTTGCTCTTTCTTAGACAGATCTTGTTTATTGCACTGCACACGGCACACTGGGGCAGGTGCCACCACCACCGGTTCCCCCTGGCCATGCTGACATGCCCATATACTGTCGGTGCTGGTTGTGTGCAGTCCCAGGCCATCCACTGTGCAGGTAGGCGGGCGCCTAGGTTCAGGGTCTGAAGTTCAGTGGCATACATGGACATCCACACATCCCCCCCATCACTGTCTGTCACTGTTCTGTCACATCCACATTGGGGTGAGATGGCTGTGGGGTGTACAGGGTGTGATCTGGCAACAATTGGCTAGGGTGGACCTCTTTGATTGTTTGTGTTCTGCCAGCAGAGTGTGGTCAGGCTGGGGCATGCAATGCGGGTCCGGTGTATCCATTATGGACTACTGGGTGTTTATATATTTCACCCAACATGTGGTCACACCCTGTACTGCCTTACCAGGGGCTGTGATAATGGGTGTTCATTTTGCAGTGTTTACGGACAGTTTGGGTATTATCCTGGGGATGGTCCATAGACCCTTGTTTGAGTGGTCCCCAGATGTGCACTGCTTGCCCCATTACGGGCATTGTGTTTCCTGTATGATGTTTGGGGTATCTGCTGTGTACATGTCCCCTGGTTGGGACACTGGTACACAGAGTACTGGGCATTTTGACCTTGCTCTGACACTGTAATGCTGATTTCCATTTTCTGTGTTCCTATGTGCCACCTGGGCGACAGACTAGTTCACCCTGTGCCCCAGCTGCCCCACTGCATGTCCCACCTGCAGCACCCTATGCCCCATTTTCCCCATTACCATAGTGGCCTTTCATACTTAGGCACTATGTTGTTGCTGCACATGGAGCACTACTATGACTTTTCTTCTAATCCCTGCCTATTGTCACACCCTCATCGGGCCCCTCCGGTGGAGACTGGTATTATGGCTTAATACCTTTTCTTGGCTTTCTATATGCTATAGATAGCCCTGCCTGGCCCTCTGTGGGTGGTAGTTGTACCGTCTTCTTGTAATCACTCAAACACACAGTTCACACTTTAAATCAAGGGCTTTATTCCCCGTCCAATGAGGTATTCTTTTTCTTGAAGAACAAAATAATCAAAAAGCCACTCTGGCAAATAACAGAAGTAAACATTGAACAAAAAGTGCTTTCCTCAGCTTTAACTTTTTAACAAAAGAAAAACAGTTCTCTTCATGAGCACTTAATCCTTTTCTTTTGCTGATATAAATCAATCAGGATTCAGTTTAAACCAAGCAACTTCTGCCAGTTACTGTGTTGCTGTTTAAACCTTCCTTGTACATGTATTTCTTATCTCAGTGAAAACTCTTCCTCTTCAGTTGTCACTAACGAGCATTCCATGGGTTCAGTGTTATCTGGTACATTAGAAATATCATGTGGCATTAAAGGATAACCATTTGTACCTACGTTTTCTGTAGCAGCTGTCCTGCCGAGCTCACTCTGGTTAATCACGTCAGCTACGTGACTGCTTCCTGGCTTTAGGCTAAAACACTGCTGGGTATTACCGTATACTCTGGATAATGGCTTGTAAGAGCACTCCTCCTGTGTAAAGCTATGAGGTAACTGCCCATAAACACTGGTATTAGAGTCAAACAGCTTGTGTCCTGTCTTGAATGGGTTAAAGGCTAATTCCTCTGATACAGCTGTGGGAGTTTTCAGTGCTGACAACGGCACTCGAGAGAAGTCTGAGCATTTAAAGTTGCTAGCAGAATTATAAGGTAAGAGACCTTCCTTTCTCTTGTAACTGCCCGTACAAGGAAAGAAGTTGTTTCCTTTTCCCTTTATCTCTGCTCTAGGCTGGCTTCTTCTATTAATCCTGGACTTAGCCCATTCGGGTGTAAAACAGTCCTGTTCCACTTTGAATGCCTTGCTTCCTGCAACAGGATTCCTCCCTCTTCTCTTCTGGCTTTCACACACACACTCTGTGTTCAACAGCTGATCTCCACACGTACTCACATAGTCCTGAGACTCATTCAAGCTGTCCTCTGGTATATGTTGCTGACACTCTCTCTCATTTCCTTCCTTCCACCAACTTTGGTCCTGGAGATGAGATTGGCTTATAGTGTTTCTTTCTCTTTCCCTCCGTTCCCACGACTGAGGTTGTTGCTTCCACCTCTGTCCATGCTCACTCTCCCTCACTGCTTGTGAGTGTGCCTTATGTATCTGTCCCTGGGTTCCACCCCTTCTCAGCTGATCCCTATCAGGCAAATCAACCTCCATTCTCATGCTGGCTGGGTGTGTCTTTTTACCCTTTTCCCACGTGTGCGGTGGTCGCTCATAGCAACTATTTGACATGTTTTTGTTTACCTCATCAGGTTCTGCCTGATTTTCTCCGCTAATCTCCATTTCTTCTGGGTCCCCTGGGTTTACCTTGTGACACTATGCAGTACATTGCTGATGCTGAAATGGTCTAACTCTCCTGCAAATGTGCATCTAACGACAGGTTTTCAGTCCCTGTAATGTTTGGCCCTTCATTTCCCCGCGTTAGTTTAGCAGGAGTCTCTCCCTTCCCACTCCCCACCCACTCCCCACCCATTGACCCCTTCTCTCCACCCTCTCTCCACCCTCTGCGGCACTTACCGCGGCCGGTGATGTTAACGCGCGTTAGGTAACATTAACGTTACTTAATGCGCGTTAACGTAGCCGCTGCTACGTTACCGCAGTTTAGTAAACATGCCCCTAAGTCTAGTTGTATTAGTATAAGTATCCCCAGCAAACTTAAGTAAGTAAACAACTTAAATACCTAAACAAATCCTTAAAACTAAGATGCGTCCAGCAGCGAGATAGGGGCTTTCCAGTCTTTTGCTTTGAGTGTCACATGTGTGATTTTCTCCCAGTTAGTGAGGGGTCTTATAAGTACATTAGGTGCAAGGAGCTCTTTTCTCTCAGGGAATGAATCCGATCTCTGGAGTCTAGAGCAGCAGATTTGGAAAACAGAGAGGTATATAGACAATACCTTTAAGAACACAATACTGAAGCACCACTTTCTGTCTAGCAGCCTCTCTGTTTCCTTGGAGAAGAGAGGTCACATAGCAGGCGAGTATCACCCTGGTGTGCCAGGAAGTGATCCTGTATCTAGAACCTGTCCTCCAAGTGACGTAAAACCCTCTCACACTAAGAAGATTTCTCCAGGTCTATGTGCCTATGAGGAAAGGATTAGGACAGCCATCATTAGGCATACAGATAGCTGGGTAGTTAAGGATCTTGAGGATTGCCTGGCAACATGCCTGCCTGGTGACAGATAGTGAAGAGCACTATGTGGGAACATAGACATGCCATGGTCACTGCTCGGTCAGAGTGAGAGTGACCTCACAGCATGTCATGATGTGGCCACCCTGTCCATGCAGGTGGTGGTCAGGTACTACAGTATCCCAGCCATTGCCCTACACCCTGTGTAGATGCATCCTGGCCAATCCGCCCTGTCCAGGTCATACCCACAATACCTTGCTCCTCATTATGCACATATTCAGGCTAAAGCTGGTAACAGTGGGACATTGTGGGTCCAGAGCGGTGTAGGCAGCCCAAAACAGTGGATAGACACACACACACACACTCCTATTGCGGCATTGTGCAATGATAGGGGCATAGCTAAACTGTGCAGGGGGTAGTAATAGTGCTCTGGTGATAACTGCAGCTCCGTGCTGGGGCCAACAGCCTGACTCTCCATGAAGCTTTGGATAGTGGAGCCTGTGTGAGTGGGTATTTGTACCCCTGTTCACCGCTGCTTTGGGGTTTGCACATGTTGATGTTGTATCTGCATTATAGGGTAAAATATAGGGAGATGCTCTGCAGGATCTACAGCTGGGACTTGAACCTGTAAACCTCTGCTCCTGGATACACTGGCTGTGTGTACTGCACCACACTGTTGTCACAGAAGCACTGTGTTCCCTGGGGTTACCTTTACTTTCTTTAGCCTGACCTTTTCTGTTGCTTCCAATGACCCAAATATTTTCCCCTTCTCTTCAATACCCAGAGTTCCTTCTTCTATGTCTAGATTCCTCTCCTGAAATACATTTCTTGGTAATCTATTTCCCTCCCTTACTCTCTCCCTTACTTTGGGAGTCCGTACTCCATCTCAGACCTATCTTTGCAATTCCCTCAGCTTATACTACTTGGAGACTTCAATATCCACTTTGACTGACCTACCTCCTCAAAAGATGTTTTATTTACCTCCCTTTTGCAGGATCTCTCCTTAGTACAGCATGTCACTTTTCCCACCCGTACAGCTGGACATACATTAGACTTGGTTATTACACCATTAAACTCCTTCACTCAACCCTCATCCTTTGCCCATAAATCTGTTCCTTGGACTGATCATTTTTGCATTTCCTTCTCAATACAGCTCCCCATATCTAGCCCAGTCTTGTCTCCACATGGCTTTTCTTCTTCCTCGGTTCGGCTCTCCCGCCGCATTAACACCACTACTCCTAACAGTTTTCCTTCCATGCATCGGCTTCTCCCTCTAGATTTTTCCTCCATTTTTCCTACCTCCAAGATTCTTTCCTGGAACTCAGAACTTTTCCGTGCCCTGGATCAAGTCGCACCCTTTCGACCTTCTCACTCATATCGGGCTATTCACCAGCCCTGGTATCATGCGGGGCTATGTCTACAACGTCATCATCTGCATAGGGCAGAGCACCTCTGGAGAAAGGCCCGATATCCAACTACCTATCAACATTTTAAGTCCTGCCACCTTCAATACCACTCCAGTATCCATTAGGCCAAGTATTCTTTCTACTCAGAAACTATTATGTCAGCCCCAAACCAATCTCGTCAATTATATTCCATTCTTCAGTCTCTTTCAAGCCTACAGCCTCATTCTTCTTCTGGTGTCTCCTCCTCCTCCTCTACCTCAGTTCCCAACTCATCCCAGCTAGCCTCCTTTTTTTCTGCTAAAATTCATGATCTGCATTCCTTTCTTATTTATTTATTTATTTATTTATTTAACAATTCTTTTATACCGCGCTATTAAAATCAGTGCTGTGTACATAGAACAAGAACATACTACAATGCATACAAGTAACATTGAGTTTTACATTGAACAGGGAACTTCAACAATAGGACAATCGGGGGAACTATGTACAGATTAACTTAATGGTATATACAGTAATATAAAAACTCGTTTGGATGTTGCAATGTGGTTCACTAATAGGACTAGAGAGAAGGTTGACCAACTAGCCCTTTTCAGGTTGTATTGAGGTGGTAGTTTTGTTAATGTCTAGGTTGACTTCTGGGTAGCATTTTGTGAACAAGTGGTATTTCAATGCTTTTCTGAATAGGATTAGGTTTTTGATAGCATGGATTTCGTGAGGTAGCGCATTCCAGTTTAGAGGTGCAAATAAGGAGAAGGCCCTGTTGGAGGTGGCCTTAGTGCACTTCGTTATTATTTTTGGGACAATTAAGGTGTTCATTGATGTGGTTCTCCTTTTTCTGTTTTCCAGGGTGCCATGGATAAGCTTGCTGATTGGCGTAGGGGGGCAGTTATTTAGTGCCTTGAAAGTAAGGACTAAAGACTTATACTGGATTCTGGCATGTAATGGTAACCAATGCAGTTCTTTCATGATGGGTGTTATATGGTCAGATCTTGATGAGCCGGAGAGGACTCTGGCGGCTGTATTCATGGCTAGGCGGAGCGGATTTAAAGTTGATTGAGGGAGGCCATGAAGGATGATGTTGGCAAAATCCAGGTGTGGGAGGACTAATGCCTGGAAGGTTGTTCGGAAGTCTGTGGGATCTAGTAGGGAGCGGAGGTGACGTAGCGATCTGATCTTATAATATATATTTTTTGTGATGTTCTTGACATGCGTTGTCATATCCAAGTGCTGATCCAATGTGATGCCGAGGTAACGGATGGTAGCTTTTGATTTCAACTCTATGTTGTTGACGAGTAGTGATGGAGGAGGTATGAACTTACGGTTCCTTGTGACAAAAAGAACGTCAGTTTTGTTGTGGTTAATCCGAAGGTTTTGTGATAACAACCATTCGGCTACAGCTTTAAAACAGTTGATTATTGGGGAGAATACTGGATGTTCAATTGTGAACGGCATATATAGGAGGATGTCATCTGCGTAAGCGAGACATTGTACATTAAAGGATCTGATCAAGTCACATATCGGCTGCATGTAGATATTAAACATTAGTGCCGATAAGGACGATCCTTGTGGTACTCCCTGTGATTGCAGGAATGGTTCTGAGGATGCGTGGCCTGTTTTTACTTGTTGCCACCTGTTAGATAGGTAGGATTTACACCACTCGAGTGCTGTGCTTTGAATCCCCTTATCTTTCAAGCGTTGTAGGAGTATGTCATGACTCACAGAGTCGAAAGCGGCGGAGATGTCCAGGAAGATGAGGACGAAACCCTGTTGTATGTTATTTATTCCTGTTACCAGAACATTGAATAGGGTTGTAAGGACTGTGTCAACTCCATGTGCTTCCCTCCTGCCCTCCTGCTTTAGCATCCCCTCCTCCCATCTTCCCTCCCTCCTCCTCTTCATTGTCCCAAATCTGGGCAAATTTTTATCCACTCACATCCCCAGAACTCTTCAAGCTCATCTCAACAACTCACAAGACCACTTGTACTTTAGACCCTATTCCCTTCTCTTGGTTTTCTGAGTCCTCCCTTGGTTTGGTCCCCCCTTTGCTTACCATTATTAACTCCAGTTTGGACTCTGGGTCTTTTCCATTACCATGGAAACACGCTCTGGTCTGTCCATTGCTAAAAAAACATCCCTGGATCCCTCCAATCCAGCGCACTATCGACCGGCTTCAAATTTGTCATTCTCCTCAAAACTTCTCGAAAAAATCTGCCTTCACTCAACTATCCCATCACCTTGACACGATTCACTTTTTGCTCCCCTTCAGTCTGGATTCAAGCCAGGCCATAGTATGGAACCTATCATCATTGCCATTTTGAATGAAATACACTGTTCACACAATCACGGTGATATCACTCGGTGGTGGTCTCTCTAGATCTCTCCGCTGCCTTTGATCTCGTGGACCACTCACTCCTTCTTTCTAGACTGCGGGATGCGGGTCTCAGGGGTACTGTCCATCATTGGTTCTACTCTTTTCTTTACTCTAGATCCTTTGCCGTCACCTCTGGTTCCCTTACTTCAGAACATTTCTTCATCTCCTGTGGGGTGCCACAGGGTTCTGTGTTGGCCCCTCTACTCTTTAACATATTTCTAACCCCTCTAGCTCTACTGATACAACAATCTGGCATATCGGCATATTATTATGCTGACAACATCTTCCTTTTACATCACACTTCTTCTGCACATTCTGACATCACTCCCCTCAATGACTGTTTATCCTCAGTCTCTACCTGGCTCTCTACCAATTGTCTCGTCCTCAACATAACTAAGACTGCTGCTTTATGGTTCCCTCATGGCTCTGCCTGCCCATCTCTGGCCCTTTCTTTATCTGGTACTCCCATTACCCTAGTATCTAAGCTTCCTTATCTGGGTATCCTCCTTGATAGCGATCTTTCATTTACCCACCACATCTCTCAGATATCACAGTGTTCCTTTTTCTATCTCCGGTACATTCGTGCCATTAGGCCATTTCTTTCTCCACAAGCCCTATCTACTCTTTTTCTCTCCCTAGTCATTTCCAGATTGGATTTCTGCAATTTTGTCTTTATTGGAGTCCCCAAATATCAGCATAATAGGATACAATTGATACAGAACACTGCAGCCTGTCTAGTATATCATGCCTTCTCCAGGGATCACGTTACTCCTCTTCTTTTTCGACTTCATTGGTTACCCTTAGACTATCGAATAAAATTCAAGGTTCTCACACTGGTGCACCAGGCTATGTATACCCAAAAACTCCAGCATCTGGCTGATCTTCTAATATTTCACCAACCCTCTTGCAGACTACACTTAATACAGTGGAGGAGTGGCCTAGTGGTTGGGGCAAGGTACTTCAGGCTGGAAGGTCAGCGGTTCAAATCCCACTAGAGGACAGCAACCTTGGGCTGGAAGGACTGGGGTTTCTAGTCCCACAGGTGCTCCTTGTGGTCCTGGGCAAGCCACTTAACCCTCCATAGCCCATGTTCCTTGTAAAATAGTTATCTCCAAGTTATAATGCCCTGTTCAATGTAATTTCAGTTTGTTCAATGTAAACCACACTGATGCAGAATAGCACGGTATATAAGAGAATGTAAATAAATAAAATAAAAATAAATAAATGCATGTCAACCACCTATATCTCCCTTCTCCAGCACAAGCACATCTCCAATCAACCTGGTAATCTGCCTTTTTTTACCTTGGTCCCTCCCTGTGGAATTCTCTCCCCCCTCCCCTTCGTCTAGAAGAATCCTATCCCCAGTTCTGCTTGCTTCTGAAAACCCACCTTTTTTCTTTAGCCTTTAACCTCCCCTCGTGATTTTTAATCCTTATGTTCTTTCCTACCCTACTTGGTGCTCTTTTTGTCTGTGTATGCTTGTATATGACCTTATCTTTCCCCCTCTTTTCTTTATACATATTGTAGTTCCTTTCTTTCCTCCTCAAATATTTTTGTTTTGTTATATTGTAAAACGCCCCGATGTAATGGGGGGTGGTATATCAAATTCTTGAATAAACATAAACATAAACTGCACACCATGTACTGGTACATGGCATGGCCTAGGTCCACTACAGGCAGGTGCCACTGCTCCCTCCAGCACAAACACCTCACCTCCCTGCATGCCGACATGACCATATGCTGTCGGTGCTGGTAGTGCGCAGTCCCAGGCCACCCACTGTGCATGTAGGCGGATGCCTAGGGTGCGGGGTCTGGGGTGGGGAGGCATACATGGATATCCATACATCCCCCCATCACTGCCTACCAATGTTATGTACCTTCCACATGGGAGATTGATGGCTGAGGGAATGTCAGGCTGGTGCGCTAGCAACTATTGGCTAGGGTGGACCGGGTAGATGTAGGTAGAGTGTATTGTTACAGCTGACTGTGGACAGGCTAGGGCAGGGGTAGGGAACCCTGGTCCTGGAGAGCCGCAGACCAGTCAGGTTTTCGGGATATCCCTAATGAATATTCATGAGACATATATGCATTAGAGATATCCTACCAACCTGATTGGTTGGTGGCCCTCCAGGGCTGGATTTGGAGACCCCTGTCTTACACCTCTGTCATTTAAGATTGTGAGTAGGCAAGGTGCAGATGTCCAAGACATCAAAAAGGTTAGATAGAATTTATCACGTTCCTTCTCACTTCTCACCACCACCAAAATATTGTCTATTAGACAACTTTTTGGTCGTGGTGAGAATCGAGGAGGACTGTGACACATTCTATATACCCTTTCGATGTCTAGGACATCTGTACCTTGCCCACTCACAATCTTAAATAACAGAGGTGTAAGGCAGGGGTCTCCAAATCCAGCCCTAGAGGGCTACAAACCAGTCAGGTTGGCAGGATATCTCTAATGCATATATGTCTCATGAATATTCATTAGGGATATCCCGAAAACCTGACTGGTCTGCGGCTCTCCAGGACCAGGGTTCCCTACCCCTGGGCTAGGGCATGCACCTCAGGTATGGTGTACCCAGTCTGGCCTACTGGGTGTATATATGTTTCCGACAACATGTGGTCACATCCTGCAATTCCTTACTAGGGGCTGCAGAAAAGGGTTTTCAGTTAGCTGGGTTTACGAACTGTTTGGGATGCATACTGGATATGGTCTGTGGACCCTTGTTAGTGTGGTCCCCAGATGTGCACTGATTGCCCTATTACAGGCATAGTGGTACCTGTGTGACCTTTTGGGTACTTGCTGGGTAATGTCTCCTGGATGGGACACTGTGGAACATGGACTACTGGGCATGTTTGATCCTGGTCAGCTGCTGTCCTGTTGCTTTCCATTTTCTATGTTCCTATGTGCCACCTAGGTGTCAGCCTAGTCCACCCTATGCCCCAGCTGCCCCCACTCCATGTCCCACCTGTAGCCCCCTATGCCCCATTTGCACCATCACCATACTGGCCTTTCATATTTGGGCACTATGCTGTTGCTGCAAATGGAGCATTATTATCACTTGGGCTCCCTGCCTATGCTGTACATTGCTGACACTGAAATGGTCTCACCTTCCTGCAAATGTGCATCTAACGACAGGTTTTCAGTCCCAGTAATATTCAGCCCTTCAGTTCCCCACATTAGTGTAGCAGGAGCCTCTCCCCGCCCACTCCCCGCCCATTGACCCCTTTTCTCCGCACTCTCTTTACCTTCAGCGGGACTTACCATGGCTGGTGACGTTAACGTGCGTTAAGTAACATTAACGCGCGTTAACGTTACTTAACATGCGTTAACGTAGCTGCTGCTATGTTACCGCAGTTTAGTAAACATACCCCCATGTTTTTGTAACTGCCACTAAATCCAAGTCAGCCTCTCCCATTAAAGCTGCTATGTTACCACAGTTTAGTAAACATACCCCCGTGTTTCTGTAACTGCCACTAAATCCAAGTCAGCCACTCCCATTAAAGCTTCAAGCTCCTAGTCATTCCTTACCTTACCATACACTGCAAAATGGGATTACAGAATTGAATTCTCAAGAAAAGGCTGAAAATTGTGAAATTTCAAATGCATAATCCTGCATAATCAAAAGCCTGCATAATCAAAAGCAAAAAAACACTATTTTTCTAGGATTCAATTTTCACCCGGGCGGTGCTGTGCACCGTGTTGGACCCGGGTCATATGCGGAACCAATATTGAAAATCTGGGTCTCTCGCCGCACAACCTGGAAGCCACAGGAGCTATCCAGGTAGCACCAATTTTCGATGCTAGCCGCTTAGCTCCTGCATCTGAAAGATAGGTGAGGAAAAATCTTGCCCACCTTTAAAGTGCAGAGGGCTAAGTGGGTAGCATCGAAAATTGGTGCTACCCAGTTAGCCATTTTCTCCACCCCCACTCCACCCTGGAAGACCCCTAACATGACCAAATGTTAACCGCATAGCATCTGGGCACGTTAGGGACTTTTTTGGGGAGATATGATTCAGACCTTTAAATACTTAAAGAGTATTAATGAACAAACAAACCTCTTCCAAAGACAGGGAAGTTGTAAAACTAGAGGGCATAACATGAAGCTGCAAGGGGGTAAACTGAAAGGCAATGTCAGGAAATACGTTTTTACTGAAAGGATGGTGGATGCTTGGAATGCACTTCCGATGGAAGTGGTGGGGCAAATACAGTGGCAGAATTCAAAATGGCATTGGACAGACACAGTTATGTTGTGTGGAGTTGGCAACCCTAGGCCTCTCCTGCTGGCCCTGTTCGTAATTTGAACTACACTATGGAGTAGGTTACTAAACCCTGGTAATGTCACCCGTGGTAAGTTCCCTGGTAATGGTACAGATGCCCATATAAAGGAGTGGGTGGTGCATCATTACGGCAAGCTGTATCAGGTAACGCGCATTACAAGGCACCTTAGGCTAACGCACATTACAAGGCACCTTAGAAGGCGCCTTATAAGGCACTTTACAAGGCACCTTACAAGGCACCTTATAGGGCACCTTATAGGGCTCCTTAGGCTAGGCGCCATATTAGGCATCCCTGGACAAGGCACCTTAGAACCATAGGTTAAGGTGCCCTAACAATGTTACGGTGCCCTAGGTTAGAGTGCCCTAAGGGCTGCAAGGTGCTTCAGGTTGACATGCATGACCTGTGAGGCAGAGAAACAGATGTAACCCTAACACTGGATAGAGCACCGAGGAAAGGCAATGAACAGGTGATTGAAGGAGGGAGAGCTTGGAGGTGCTGGACCTGCCATATCTGCGGGCATCCCATGTGGCTGCCAGTACTGTTGACAAACATGTTAGGGGCAACTGTACCACAGCACAGGGTGTTGGCAATGTAAAGTACTGGAAAGACAGTGGGTGGCAGATGATGGGAATATGTGTCCCCCAGTGGAGGCGGAGGTGGCAGGATAGTTACAATAATGGGTAGACAGAGGAGTGGTGGTGCCATGCAGATCAGGCACAGGCTAGGCAAGCACAAAGAGGCGCAATGCAGGAAAGGGTACCAGCACAGAACATGGGGTGGCAGCCTGCACTGGAAGACAGGACTCTACACAGCTGACAGATGTAAATAGATGGAGTGAAGGATTGTTGGCAACTGTTGTGAGGATGGCAGCACAGATCTGCAAATATATGACTGTTACAGGCATGCAAAATATCTGAGTTGGACAGGCATGAAAGGAGCAAACAATGAGGAATCAAACCCATGACCACTGCTTAGAACGTTATTGTACTAACCAGTAGGCTATACCTTTATGGCTTGTTGCACAGCAATAGCTGGGTACAGATGGACTGCAGGTCACCGCACAAACCGTCTACTCTGTGTGCCAGGATAGGGTAACCCCACCAGCATCCATGATGCAATGCACATGCAGAACAGCGGTCTACAGCTGATCACCAAATGGGGTCTGCACCTCTCCAGTACTGCAGCGTGGTAAGACGGACTGACAGTGCGTGATACTGGCACAGAGTAGCTACAGACCATGCCATTGTGCAGGTTCTGTGTTCACCCTGAGGGTTAGGATGGGCGCTCAGCACTAGGTCCGCACTACATGTGGTGTTAGAGATAGGTCCTGCTGTCAGTGAACTCTAAATGATTTTATATGTTTCTTGCTAAAAGGGAGGAAGAAAAACAGGAAATAAAAATGAAAGGCAGAATCACTGAAAAATAGACAACGAAACAGGAGTGATGCCAGAAAACGGACCAACTAAAATAACTATAGAAGACTACTTAAATGCAAAAACCTTTCTCTTATTCATTGTACAATGTGTACATGAAACACATCCAAGGGAAAAGGAGAACCTGAGCACATTGGACTCAAAATCAAGGGGTCCTTAAAAAGCATATATCAGGCACTTTACATGATAAGCGATACTTGCAAAAACTGCCTGAACAATAAAAACCCAAAGCTTTTCCAAAAAGTATTTCACTAATGACCTATTGAGTAATGGATAAAAATGTTTTTAACCAGCCATTTTACCGGAGTGCCCTGTATTACAGGAGATATAATAATAGACATTAGCTAATTAATAGGGGACTTATTTAGAACAGCCGTTTGACAGAATACTCTATTTTAAAGGAGTACAATATACAAGTAAACTTATTATTAAGAAAATGTGGCATACACAGATTTTAAGACATGTACCTAAAATTAGAAGAGCTGATCCTTATAAAATTTTTATAATAACACTTATAAAGTGCTAACATAAGATATGAACAAACCTATAAGCACAACAAAAAAACTTGATCTTTGCCACGAGAGGAATCTATTGCAAAAACCAAATCTCGTATGTCAAATCCTCACAACGCAGACGCAGATCTGCTATTGTCCATCAAGAGCTTAAACAAACTAAGCGAGGACGCTGGTAAAATTTTTTAAAGCGCTTTGATTGGAGAGCCGCCAACCAATTGATTGCCAGAAAAAAGACCAGAGGGCGATGATGTACATGTGTCAGTCAGCGCTAAACATAAAGAAGGCTCTTCTAATTTTAGGTACATGTCTTAAAATCTGTGCATCCTGGCCAATCTGCCCTGTCCGGGCCATACCCACAATACCTTGCTCCTCATTATGCACATATTCAGGCTAATGCTAGTAACAGTGGGACATTTTGGCCCAGTGAAGGGTGGGCAGCCACAGAACAATGGATAGACATACACACACACACACACACACACACACACACACACACACACACACACACACAAACACTCCTATTGCAGCATTGTGCAAAGATAAGGGTGGTTGGCAACCCTGCCCGCCACACTGGTCCTGATCACAGTGCCGACATTGCTAAACTGTGCAGGAGGTAGTAGTAGTGCTCTGGTGATAACTGCAGCTCAATGCTGAGGCCAACAGCCTGACTCTCCATGCATATTTGGATTGTGGAGCCTCTGTGAGTGGCTGTTTGTACCCCTGTTCGCCGCTGCTTTGGGCTTTGCACATGTTGCTGTTGTATCTGCATTGTAGGGTAACAATGCAGGAACAAGAGCTGGGACTTGAACCTCTGCTTCTGGACACACTAGCTGGGTGTACTGCACCACACAGTTGCCACAGATGCATGGTAGTCTCTGGAGCTACTTCTACTTTTCCTCAGCCAGACCTTTTATGTTGCAGTGCACATCACGTACTGGTACAGGGCATGGCCTAGGTCTACTGCAGGGAGGTGCCACTGCCCCCTCCAGCACGGGCACCCCCCCCTGCTATGCTGATATGACCATATGCTGTCGGTGCTGGTAATGCACAGTCCCAGGCCATCCACTGTGTGGGTAGGTGGTTGCGTAGGGAGTGGGGTCTGGGGTAGAGAGGCATACATGGGCATCCTCATATCCGCCCCATCACCGGCTGCGAATATTATGTCCCTTCTGCTTGGGGGAGGGTTGGCTGGGGGGATGTCAGGTTGGTGCCCTGGCAATTGATAGCTAGGGTGGACCAGGTAGATGTAGGTGGATTGTGTTTGGCCTTTGTCAGCTGCTGTCATGCTGATTTCCGGTTTCTATGTTCCTATGTGCCACCTAGGCACCCGCCTAGTCTACCCTGTGCACCAGCTGTCCCCGCTACATGTCCCGCCTGCAGCCCCCTATGCCCCATTTGCACCATCGCCATAGTGGCCTTTCATACTTGAGCACTATGCTGTTGCTGAAAATGGAGCACTACCATCACGTTTCTTGGGCCCCCTGTCTATGCTGTACATTGCTGACACCTAAATGGTTTCTCTCTCCTGCAAATGTGCATCTAACGGCAGGTTTTAATTTGCGGTAGGATTCAGCCCTTCAGTTCAGCTCGTTAGTGTAAAAGGAGCCTCTCCCGGCCCACTCCCTGCCCATTGACCCCTTCTCTCTGCCCTCTCTCCACCCTCTGCGGCCAGGAACGTTAACGCTCGTTAGGTAACTTTAACGCGCGTTAACATTTCATACCGCGCGTTATCATTACCTAACGATCGTTAACGTTACCTAACGTTCGGTCTGTAATGTTACCACAGTTTAGTAAACATACCCCTTAGATTGTGGGTATAATAAAAAGTACCTGTTAGTATACATGTAAACTGCACTGATTCTCAAAGAGCGCAGTATAAAAAAGAAAAAAAAAAGATGCAGTCTCCAGAATTGCACACAATACTTCAAATGAGGTCACACCAAAGACGTATACAGAGGCACTATCATCTCCTTTCTTCTGCTGGCCATTTCTCTGCCTATGCACCCAAGCATCCTTCTAGCTTTTGCCGTCGCATTTTCTACCTGTTTAGCTATTTAAAATCATCAAACACGCCTAGGTCTCGCTCTTCTTTAGTGGACAAAAGTACTTCGCCCCCTATACTATATTGCTCCCTTGGAGTGCTGCAGCCCAAATGCATCACCTTGCATTTTTTAATATTAAATCCCAGCTGCCAAATTATAGACTATTCTTCAAGCTTAGCTAGATCACTCCTAATGTTACCTACACCTTCCTGGAGATTTTGGTATCATCCGCAAAGAGGCAAACCTAACCCGATAGTCCTTCTGCTATATCACTAACAAAGATGTTAAAAAAAAATGGACCAAGGACAGATCCCTGGGGCACACCACTGGTAACATCCTTCTCCTCAGAGTAAGCTCCATTTACCTGTACTCTTTGTCGCCTCCCACTCAACCAATTTCCAACCCAAGCAGTAACTTTATGGTCCATCCTTAGGGTGCTCAGTTTGTTTATAAGTCACTTGTGAGGAACGGTGTCAAAGGTTTTACTGAAATCTAAATACACCACATCTAGGGCTCTCCCTCGGTCCAACTCCCTGGTCACCCAATTAAAGAAATCAATAAGATTTGTCTGACAAGACCTGCCTCTAGTGAATCCATGCTGCCTCAGATCCTGTAATATGCTGGACTCCAGAAATCTCACTCTTTTCTCTTTCAGTCGTGTTTCCAATAATGTACTCACCATTGAAGTTAAACTGTAGTTTTCATCCACATCCTTCTGCTTTTGTGCAACGGGACCACATGAGCCTCTCTCCAGTCCTTTGGTACCACTCTCAACTCCAATGAGGAATTGAAAAGGTCAGTCAGTGGAGCTGCTAGAATGTCCCCCTCAGTATTCTAGGGCGTATCCCATCTGGTCCCATCGCTTTGTCTACTTTAAGTTTAGCTAGTTTCTCACAAACACAGTCTTCTGAAAATTGTTCAAGATTCCCCTTGTTTCTGTTCCTGTTTGTGGGTGTTTTCTAAAGTCCTGTTCCTAGTTTTTCATCTGTGGAACACAGAACAGAAATATTTGTTAAGCAATTCCATTTTATCCTTCTCAGCTTCTTCATATTCCTCCCCTTCACCTTGAGTCTGACAATATTGGGGGCAGTGGCAGACCAGCAGATGGCACAGTCTGCCATTCACCAGCAGATGGCACAGTCAGACTGCACCTGCAGCAGCCTACAAGGTGTTCCAACCATGCACTGACTAACTGCAGACAGTCCACTAGCCAGTCCATACTACATGCTCACAGAAGAAACACATGCACCCAGAAGTGGGCTGTACAACACAGACACCAAGCAGGTATTTCAGTGACTGGTCACCAGAACTGCAAACACACAGGCATCACTAGAGGCATATAGTGTAGAGCACTATTTGGGAACATAGACATGCTATGGTCACTGCTCGGTCAGAGTGAGAGCGACCTCACAGCATGACATGCAGGTGGTGTTCAGGCACTACAGTGTCCCAGCCATTGCCCTACTCCCTGTGAAGATTCATCCTGGCCAATCCGCCCTGTCCAGGCCATACCCACAATACCTTGCTCCACATTATGCACATTTGTAGGCTAACCCTGGTAACAAGTGGGCATTGTGGGCCCAAAGCGGGGTAAGCAGCCACAAAACAATGGATAGACATACACATACTCCTACTACATCATTGTGCAATGGTAGGGGTGGTTGGCAACCCTGCCCGCCACACTGGTCCTAATCACAGTGCCAACATTGCTAAACTGTGCAGGAGGTATTAGTAGTGCTCTGG
The DNA here is from genome assembly GCA_033557465.1 of Ichthyophis bannanicus. Lineage (NCBI taxonomy): Eukaryota > Metazoa > Chordata > Amphibia > Gymnophiona > Ichthyophiidae > Ichthyophis > Ichthyophis bannanicus. Next base: position 291,817,930 of record CM066036.1, on the reverse strand, counting down.
TGATAACTGAAGCTCCATGCTGGGGCCAACAGCCTGACTCTCCATGAAGCTTTGGATAGTGGAGCCTGTGTGAGTGGGTGTTTATACCCCTGTTGGCCGCTGATGTGTGGATTGCACAGTTTGATGTTGTGTTCACATAGTAGGATAAAATATTGGGATGTGCTCTACAGGATCCACAGCTGGGACTTCAACCTGTGACCCTTACCTACAGAACACACTAGCTATGTATACTGCACCACACTGTTGCTACAGAAACACAGCAGTCCCTGGGGCGACCTTCACTTTTCCTCAGCCAGACCTTTTCTGTTGCACTGCACACCATGTACTGGTACAGGGCATGGCCTAGGTCCACTGCAGGCAGGTGCCACTGCCACCTCCAGCACAAACACACACACCCTGCCATGCTGCCATGCCCATATGCTGTTGGTGCTGGTAGAGCGCCATCTGAGGCCATCCACTGTGCAGGTAGGTGGATGCCTAGGGTGCGGGGTCTGGGGTGGGGAGGCATACATGGACATCCACACATCCCCCATCACTGCCTACCATTGTTATGTCCCTTCCACATGGGGAGGGGGAGATGACTGGGGGGATGTCAGCTTGGTGCTCTAGCAAATATTGGTTAGGGTGGACCAGGTAGGTGTAGGTAGATTGTGTTATGTCAGCAGACTGTGGACAGGCTAGGGCATGCAACTCAGGTACTGTGTACCCAGTTTGGATTACTGGGTGTATATATGTTTCAGACAGCATGTGGTCATACCCTGCAGTGTCTTACTGAGGGCTGCAGTATAGGGTGCTCATTTAGCTGGGTTTACGAGCTGTTTGGGATGCATCCTGGGGACGGTCTGTGGACCCTTGTTAGAGTGGTCTCCAGATATGCACTGATTGCCGTATTACAGGCATAGTGGTACCTGTGTGACCTCTGGGGTACTTGCTGGGCTATGTCCCCTGGATGTGACACTGGGGAATACCGATCGCTGGGCATGTTTGACCTTGGTCAGTAGCTGTCATGCTGATTTCCAGTTTCTGCATTTCTATGTGCCACCTAGGCATCTGCCTAGTCCACCCTGTGTGCCAGTTGCCCCCACTCCATGTACTGCCTGCAGCCCCCTATGCCCCATTTGCACCATCGCCATAGTGGCCCTTCATACTTGGGCACTATGCTGTTGCTGCAAGTGGAGCACTACTATCACTTTCCTTGGGCTCTCTGCCTATGTTGTACATTGCTGACGCTGAAATGGTTTCACCCTCCTGCAAATGTGATCTAACGACAGTTTTTCAGTCCTGGTAATATTCAGCCCTTCAATTCCCCGCATTAGTGTAACAGGAGCCTCTCCATGCTCATTGACCCCTTCTCTCTGCCCTCTCTCCACCCTCTGCGGGACTTACCGCGGCCGATGACGTTAACGCGCGTTAGGTAACATTAACGAGTGTTAACGTTACCTAACACATGTTAACGTAGCCGCTGCTACATTACCGCAGTTTAGTAAACATACCCCTATGTGGCCCTTCTCTAAAAAACCTTGAGGACATCTGCTTTGCAGAGCTGATAAGTCAGCTTAGATAAAACTAACAGAAATCTTGTATTCTTTGGTAATTTTAAACAGCTGTCTTGAGAGAGTGCCAAAAAGAATGAGTGGCAACAGTCATTCTGTGTCCTCCAGAGGTATCTGGTGATTGATATATTGCAGACAACGTAATTCCATGGAAGGAGGAGGTCAGTCTTTGGGTGTGATGTGTGAGAGGTGGGGCAGGGTATGTTTGGAACTACACCTTATATGGCAAGTTAGGCCATGTTTGGAAAATAAGGCCCTGAGGATGGTGGTGCAGTCTCTTGTGCATGATACTCTGGACTATTGCAATGTTTTGTATGTTGGATTGCCTGAGAAGATTGTTCATAAATTGCAGATTCTTCAGAATATGGCCGTGAGCATATTGATGGGGTTGATGGGTGAGTCCAAGGCTGTTATTAATACAATTGCACTGGCTCCCAGTTCAGGAGATGTGTGTTTATAAATTGACGATGATAGTTTTTCAAATTTTAATGGATTAGAGGCCAGATTTTCCGAAGAATTCTCTAAAATGGTATGTTCCCAATAGGAATTTATGCTCAGTGCAGTCAGATATTAGTGGTGTCCAGTGTTGTACAGAGGTGAAGAGTGGTTTGGTATGCTAGAACTGGAATGGGTTGCCAGATGAACTTTGGGCTATGAGGAACTTGTCTGGATTTAGAAGGGCATTGAAGACGTTTTTGTTTTCTGTGGTTTAGAGAGGGTTTAGGACTAGGGAGAATGTTTGGTTGAGACTGTTTTATAGAATTGTAATGCTTTTTGTACATCATCTTGAATGAGTTTGTACTCATTAAAATGGTATACATATTTTATAAATCAATATATGACATGGATCTCACCCTGTTCAGATTAGTGACAGAAGAAGGTGCTTAGAACATCTATATCAAGACGTATAATGGCTGTGTGGTAAAAGGTGAAGATATGCTTGCACAAGTATATTGGATGAAGGAAAAGCACCTCATAATTATGGCATGAACATTAAGAATGCTGTGTGGATGATGGAGTGCTGAAAACCTTGCATATGAGAAATGAAATTTTAGTTCCCTGAAGTCTTAGGGGCATGTTTACTAAACAGCGCTAAAGTAGCTGCTGTGGTATTAGCGCGTGAAAGTAACGATATAGCGCGATACATAACATCATCACGTGAAAAAGTAACATTATCGCGCGATAACATTTAGGATCGCACAATAGCGTATCCGGCAGTGTTAAGGCACACAGAGAGTGGAGTAAGGCATCTCAGGGGGCGGAGCGAATGGGTCAATGGGCGGAGAGTGGGAGGGGAGAGGTTCCAGGCACACTAACGCTGTGAAATGTAGGGCAGAACATTAATGTCAGTGAAAACCTCACGTTAGAGGCACAAGTGCAGGAGAGAGAAACCATTTCAGTCAGCAATGTATATCAAAGGCAGGGAGACCCAGAACAGTGATAGTGGTGATACATATGCTGCAACAGCATAGTGCCCAAGTACGAAAGGGCATTATGGTGAGGCTGCAAATGGGGTACAGGGAGCCGCAGGCAGGACATGCAGTAGGGCAGCTGGGGCACAGTGTGGGCTAGGCAGATGCATAGGAATGCTGAAATGGAAAAGTAGCAAGACAGCACCTAACCAAGGACAAACATGCACGAGTGTGTGTCATACATTGCCCCGATGGACATTAACCAGCAGGTACCCCAAAGGCCACATAACATTGTCAGGCAGTGCTGTGGGTAAGCATGCATGTCCATGTAGGCACCCCTACCCAAGATCTCACACCATAGGCAGCCGCCTAAAGGCACACTGGATGAGCTGGGACTGCACACCACCAGCACCACCGGCAGAACGGCATGTCATCATGGTGGTGTAGGGGTGCTGGTGGTGTAGGGGTGCTGATAGTGGAGGGGGCAGTGTTATCTACCCACAGCAGACCAAGGCCAAGCCCTGTTCAGGTGGGTGGCGTGCAGTCCAACAGACAAGGTCTGTTTGACGAACAGTAATGGTATCCCAAGGGAAGGAACTACCTCTGTGGCAACAGTTTGGTGCAGTACACACAGTCAGTGTGTTCAGGGGCAGAAGGTCACAGGTTCAAGTCCAGCTGTGGCTCCTGCAGACCATGTTCCTATATTTTACCCTACAGAGCACATACACAATAATAATGTGCACTCCCCAGAGCAGATGTTGGCAACCCCAGTTCCGGAGGGAAAACACCATTCAGATTGTCAGGCTGTCCATAATAAATATGCATGAGATGCATTTGAAGGAACTGCCCCCATTGTATGCAAATGTTCCTCATGCATATTTAGTAGGGACAGCCTGACAACCTGAATCCTGTCTGAACCACCAGGACCAGATATGAGAACCTCTGCCCCAGAGCATCGGCCAACAGGGGCACAAACACCCACACCCACAGGCTCCACCATCCAAAGGCTGATGAAAAGGCAGGCTGTTGTGCCCTGCGCGGAGAAGCAGCCCCCACTACTAGTACCTGCATACCTTAGCAATGCTATCATAAACATGGAAACACGTCCCATTTACATCAAAAGGTAGCTATGACCAATGTCAGATAACAAATCTTAAATTAAATAAATCTTTCTAACAAAGATCCATCATAGCAACCTTTCTGATTTATGTGATGTGTGCCCCCTCATCAATTTCTGACAGTGTTTACCACCCTGGAGAGTGACCCTAACAGTATTGAGCATCCTACCAATGCCTGCATGAAGCCCATGACTGGTGTTGCGGAGAGGGCTGCCAACCACCGCTATCATTGCACAATGCTCAAATAGGTGTGGTAATCTGTGTATGTTTATCCATTGTTTTGTGGCTGCCCACACCCCACTGATCCCCCAATGTTTGCACAGGTTCCACTGTTCCACATCCAATGTGCATAATGATGAGCAAATTATTGTGGGTATAGAACCTACAGGGTGGTTTATCCAGGATGCATTGCATAGGGCATAGGGCAATGGCTGGGATATTGTAGTGGGCAAATGCCATCTGCACGGACAGGGTGGCCACAGCAAGTCATGCTGTGAGGGCACTCTCACTCTGATTGGGCAGTAACCATGGCATGCCAACCTTCCCACATAGTGCTATATGGTGTGTTCAATAGTGATATATGTGAGTTCCCATTTTTGGGGCCCAATCACTGATATGCCTGCTTGGTGTTGGTGTGAATATCCCACATCTGGGTGCACATTGTTTCTCTGGGAACGTGCACTAAGTATGGGCTAGCACACTGTCTGCAGTGAGCATGTGTCTGGCTGCAACACCTTACAGGGTGCAGTCGGTGCACACTGACTGTGGCCTCTGCTGGTGAATGGCAGATTGTGGTGGGGGGCAGCCCAGCTGAGAATGCCTATTACCTGTCTGCCAGGAGCCCTGTTACAGGTACCAACCTGCATCAACTGTCGGGTTCCCAAAAGAAAGGTGTTTGCTGGTCCCACAGCCTGTCATCATGTTGCACTACTGCCCCTTTTGGAAGTGTTCAGAGTGTGGGTCTGTTGGGGGCAGATCATGTCCCTCACCCTGACCCAGAGAGGCTGGTTTGATATGTCCATCATCATCATGTGAGTCCACACACACCCCTGCTCCGAGAACAAGTGACCATGGCAAGCACACTGGCTATGCACCAGTTTGGTTGCATCACGGTCCACAAGGGGCAGACATGACTGGCAAATACAAATGGAAACAGGACATTCACAGGCATCTCTGCAAATACCTATCACACACTAGCACTGATGGAAACCTGTCACACACTAGCACTGATGGAAACCTGCAGCAAAGCCTACCTCAGCCAACTTGAGTGAGCAAATGTAGGCTGCTGTTCTGCATGTGAATTGCATTATGGGTACTGTTGTCTTTATCCTATCCTGGTTACCACAGCAGACAGTATGTCTGGTGACCTGCATCCTCTCTGTGGCCAGCCATTGGTATGAAAAACCCCATATTGATGTAGTACAACGGTTAATAGGATGACCTCAGTGGCATACGTTATGGTTTCAATCCCACAGTGGGCTCCCTTTAGTAAGATTGTTGGAGGCAACTCCCTTTTATGCCTGTAACAGTCAGACATATGTTTAGAATCCCTTTTGCCAGACAAAAACACCCTCACCTCAGTTTCCTAAGCTAAGGTGCCCTGTAAAGTGTCTTAGCTGTGGGTCTCCCCTATCCCATGCAGCACATCCTAAGGTTTGTGGGATGACCTGCACTCTTTCTATAGCCAGCCATTTTCAGTAAGCCCATGTTGATGTAGCATAATGGTTAAGTTGATGAATTCAGTGGCAGACATCATGGGTTCAATCCCTCAGTGGGCTTCCTTTAGTAAGATTGTGTGAGGCAACTCCTTGTAGATCTGTAACAGATACACATATGGCATAAAACATGTTTTAATGTTTTAATGAAAAAAACACCCTCACCTCATTTGCCTAAGGTAACGTGGCCTGGAAACTGCCTTAGCTGTGGGTTTCCCCTATCCCAGTAAGCACAGCAGAATGTATATGCGTTGACGTGTAGTTGTTGTGTAGCCAGCCCTAGCTATGATGATGGCCATTGAGGCATGGCACACTGGTTATTACAATAACTATACAGCCAGTGCTCATAGGTTCAAATCCCCAGTGCTAAAACATCAGGAAGAATGTCTGAGGTGGCACCCTTTTGCATGGCTGTAACAGTTAGACACATCTCTGTAGTCTGTGGTTAAACCAAAATACACACTCGCCCTAGTCCTGTACACTATGGTGGCACAGAACATGGGCCACAGAAGGCGCCACAAGCTAAGGCGCCCTATGATGCATCCGTTGCCCAACACTGGAGAGCCTTCCCACCATAACGTAAACAGCCAGTCACCAATTAAAGTAATAAATGGGGGCGTGGCAGCGAGATCAGGTGTATGGGGACTGTAAAAACAGTTCATACCATTTGCAGCGCGTTTCACTGTTCTGCTACAAATACTTTGCCGTGTACCAGGTGTCACAATGCCACGTGTGCTGTGCACCACAGTAGCATGCAGTAGCGCGAGATAGCACGTGTACGTGCGCGACACGATACATGCTCGATGTGCGTCATTAAGCCATGCACATCAGAAAAAATGGACAGGCAATCCCGGAAGCCGGCATTCACATGGCGGGAGCTGAAGATACTCAGCGAGCTGATCTGCACAAGGCAGAGGCGTCTGTTCCCTTACGCCTGAAAATGGCAGAACCTTGCATGGGTGAAGAGGGCATGGGGGTGCCTCACCAGGCGCTTCAATAGATGTGCTGACTACCCACGTGACGTAAGTGTATGGGGACAGGTCACACAATGGCAGTTGTGCAACACAATATACAGCAAGCATCACATATCATACATGCAGAACATGGTGGAAATACCAGTCTGTGGGCCAACCTGTTGCCAATGTAGATGCATATGGTGTTGATTTCAAGTCTGCCCTATCCCCAGAAGGCCCCCAGACCTGATTACATGGATCTATTATACATCCTGGTGTTATGGTACCTGCTTGTGTTGCAGTCTAAAATGTCTGCCCTATCCCCAGGAGGCGTCACACATGGTTACAGAGGTCTAAGATACATCCTGGTGTTAGGGTACCTTCATTTCTTGGAGGCTCACAGCTCTGCCCAAGCCCCATGAGGCCCCAGACCTGATTACAGAGGTCTATTATAGATCCCGGTGTTATGGTAGTTGCATCTGTTTCATTTTCACAGCTCTGCCCAAACCCCAGGAGGCCCTGGACCTGATTACAGAGGTCTATTATAGCTCCTGGTATTAGGGTACCTGCATCTGTTGGAGTGTCACAGCTCTGCCCTAGCCTCAGGAGGCCCTGGACAGAAGTCTAATATAGATCCTGGTGTTATGGTACCTGCATCTGTTTCATCTTCACAGCTCTGCCCTATCCCCAGGAGGCCCTGGACCTGATTACAGAGGTCTATTATAGCTCCTGGTTTTAGGGTACCTGCATCTGTTGGAGTGTCACAGCTCTGCCCTATCCACTCGAGGCCACGGACCTGATTACAGAGGGCTATTATAGCTCCTGGTGTTAGGGTACCAGCATCTGTTGGAGTGTCACAGCTCTGCCCTTACTCCAGGAGGCCCTAGACCTGATTATAGAGGTTTATTATAGCTCCTGGTGTTAGGTTGCCTGCATCTGTTGGGGGTTCACAGCTCTGCCCTGATTACAGAGGTCTTATATAGATCCTGGTGTTAGGGTATCTGCATCTGTTGGGGTTTCACAGCTATGCCCTAACTCCAGGAGGCCCTAGACCTGATCACAGAGGTCTATTATAGCTCCTGGTGTTAGGGTACCTGCATCTGTTGGCATGTCACAGCTCTGCCCTATCCCCAGGAGGCCATGGACCTGATTACAGAGGTCTATTATAGATCCTGGTGTTATGGTAGCTGCATCTGTTACATTTCCACAGCTCTGCCCTATCCGAAGGAGGCCCTAGACCTGATCACATAGGTCTACAGCTCAGCTAGGTGTTTTGGTGCATGCTCCTGTTGCATTCGCTCACAACTGCCCTATTCACAGGAGATCTTAGTCCTGACCACAGAGGTATAGTAGACATCCTGGTGTTATGGTAGTGGTTCCTGTTGATGTCTTCAGGGCCACCCCATCCCTGCGAAACGTAAGAACACCTCACACATGTTTTGTAAAGATATCATGGTGTCATGGTGGGTGTTTCTGCTGATGTGTGTAGGTCAGGTAAACACACAGGTGTGTGCTAGACCACACAGGGAGTTAGGAAACATCTCCCCTGGAGATCAGCATGCCTACCCCACACATGGCATGGTGCTGCCATGTGATGCAAGGAGAGTGTAGGAACAGGGTATGGGGTGTCCGGGTTTGCACACAGGACACGTAGGTCACAACCCACACATGCCCAGACCCACAGTCACACATGCAGGCAGCGCTGGCAACAGGTAGTAACAGACCCACTGGCCAGAGCAGCAGCATCACCCTGCTGCTCGCAGCGATGTGTGATATGCATTGGGCACCCTCCAGAGATATCTGGCGCCTAATATTCCCAGCCATTGCATTCACCCCCAGGTGGAGGACCTACGGAAGAAGCGACGGGAGTTGCAGCTGCACTGCCCGGATATCCTTGTCTGCCTCCAAAGAGCAATGTGACGGTGAGTGTTGCGGCCTCTGCAGCACAGTACAGCATGTCCCAGTGGCCCAACAGCCTGAGGGAGGCCATACTATGTTTATGTGGTGTGGGAATCGCATGATGGTGTGCTAATGATTGTCTTCCCCCACAGAGGATGCTGCTGCTGGCGAGGGACCATCAACATCAGGACCCCCACAACAGGCCCCACAGCTCCAGTCCAGATGGTGGAGGAGGAGGAGGAGGCAGAGGAGGAAGAGGATGATGAGAACATGGAGGGGGCGGAGGGTGGAGTGGGGCAGGAGGGAGGGGAGGGTGAGGGTGTGTCTGATGTGGCGGGGAGAGGAGGAGGAGGAGGAGAGTAGGGGGGGGCGAGGGGGAGGGTGGTTGGGAGATATCAGGGGGGAGGAGGGGGGTGTGAAGGGTGGAGGGTGGCCCTGTGGGTGGGAGGGGCCACAGAAGAGCACAGGGCACTGTGGGTCCCTGCCAGCTGTCACATGTGTGCGGCGATGGTGCCCATCTGGGTGTAGCTACACCACCTATTTCCACAGACAGGGCCCACGCACATGCCACCATACAAACACCGGGCACCTGGTGTGGATGTGGTGGCAGTTGCATCCGGGACCTGTCTGTGGCAGTGGTTAGCATGCTGCAACACCAGCGGGCCCAGGACTGCACCATCCAGTGGCTGGCAGGCGCCATTCAGTGGATGGCTGCCGAGATGCACATGTAGCATGCGGCTGTTATGGGCGGTGCATCTCGACAGCCATCCTCTGATGGGCATCCCAGGAGTGTGTGAGGGCCACAGTGGTGCCTCACACATGTGCCCTGTGCTATCATGTCACCCGGGACCCAACATGTGGGCTTTTGTACATAGTACGTGTTGTACATTTTTGAAAATACAATTTTGTTAATACATCACAAAGGTCATGTGTCTCCCTTACAGACAGACTGTTGACTTGAAAATGGGACATGTGTGTAGATCCCTATGTGTATGTGTGGTAGACATAGGTAACATACATGGACCGTCTCCACACTCGTGTGTGGGGGCTGGCCATGTGCATAGGCATCTGTGTCCCCTAGTGCCCCTGTGATATACCGATGTGCTGTGTGTCCCAGCAGCTATGGTCACATGCATGCTGCCTGTGATGTGTAGGCTGCATATCTGATGCATCATACTCGGAGGAGGATGGAGGGAAAGGCTAGCAGTAGGTATGTGGCAGGAAGGATAGGACAGACTGCTGTACCCAGGAGCTGCACAGGGGGATAGCTGGTGAGGCCAAGACAGGTGGATGTTGGTCTGGAGGAGGAGCGGCGACTCACTACAAGTGCTAGGGAAGAGTAAACAACTGACTGTAGCTAGCTACCTTTGTCTGTCTGTGTTTCTCGCAAGCATCTGCTGCTAAACAGCCACGTAGGCCCTGGTGTGGGTCAGAGAGAATGGTCACAGATGTAGATAGACTAATGGAGAGGATATAGGGAGTGAGAGAGTGACAGATCCGTAAAACATAAATGTACCACCATAAACATATTGCTGGTCGATGGGATAGGTAGGGTATACCCCCACGCATAGGTAGAAGGGTGCACACAATGCACGGTGCATGGCACACAGGTCATGGTATAATGTATGTGTGTTGATTGGTGGTAGTGCAGACACCACACCCCTAAGAGAAATGGGGAGTTACATTTGACCAGGGTGACAACATGGGGGACAGGGTACTCAGGGGAGCACAGTGGCAAACACTGGAGATGTGCACATAGGTATAAACAGGTTTAGCTGTCTTAATTGTCACAGATGTAGTGACCTGTTCCCCACACTCACAACCTGCATGGCCGCCCATGTCCACGGCAACCACAGCCCAAACCACCCCTTTGTGCCGGTTCTGCTGGTGCCGCCTCTGGCACTGGTGCTGGCTGCTGGGGATGCCCAGCCATAGCCTCCTGGGAATCCACAATATGCACTGCCATCGTCTCAGCTGTGGCATGCAGCTGGCTGACCTCCTCCCGAATGGCCATCAGAGCCTGACAAGTGGCTGTGGGTGAGACACAAGGTGATGTGTGAGACATGTGCTGCACCTCCCACCGTGACTCGTGCACATGTCTGGCATATCCCAACAGACCAGTCCGCAGAGCAATCATGCACACGACAACTAGCAACACGGTACCATTTTTACATCTGTGTGTACCATGATCCATCCTCAGGCCAGGAAATGATCCTGATGAAGGGTCGTGGGAATCCCAGATATGACACATGGTACTGTGTCGCAGTTCATTATGTCAATGATTGATCTGCGTAGTGGTTGTATGAGATATGCCGGATAATGTGGGGATTCATGGCACACAAATATATATCTGGGGGGTGCTATTTGCTCTAAAACTGATGAACAGTACTGATTACTATGACTATCTAAGCTAGGTACTATTACCTACAAAGAGGGGTCCGCCAAGTAAGCTGTCTAGGTGATCTGGGATAGGTGTCTACTGCTGTACGTCTCCTTGGGGTTTATGGAGGTGAATAGTGGGTGAATGTATGAGCTCATTAAAATGATGAAAACAGATGACCCATGCTACAAGAGGGGGGATCACACATGGCACAGACTCCCACAAAACATATGAAACTACGTGCTATGGTGTCATTATATTGGGGAGCACATGGAATGTCATTGTGAATGTTACCTCAACTCCCAAGGGGCTTGTTGTTATTCTGTTACCCACCTTCAGCATCGTGCCTTGATGAGGCAGTATGAGCCCACAGCTCTGCCAGTATCACATCCATGCTGGTGGGTAGAATGCCTGATATCCCCGGTGCTTGCACTGTGTGCCGACTCCCCTCCGTCTCTGTGCCCTCCACAGCCAGTGTGCTGATGCTGGAGATCCCCACTGGTGAGTGGACATCCACTGCCCCGTCCTCTGCCTCGAGCACCACATTGGTCCCTGGGGTCTTACCACCAGTGCTGGCCACGACCCCGGACTCTGCGACCTCTGGCCCCTCAGCATCCTCTGGCTCTGGCACATCCTCCTCCTCTTATGCCTCCATGGCATGGATGTCACCTGGGGGGTGGAACAGGGTACACATCAAAGATGGGTTTGCGCAGGGCACATATGTACACCTGTGTAGTACATCCCCACCAACAGCAATGTGTTGTCTGCCTGTAACTGCTGTCACTGCGCCTACAATGGGGATAACACATGTGCATACAGTATGATGTACCTGGCAGGGGGGGAGGAGCATCTTCTTTCGCTGGTGGAGCTGTGCCACATTCGATGTTGTATTTTGGGGGATGGGGTGGCGAGTGCCGGGCCCACTGTGTGCAGCACTAAGTATGTACTGTGCATGTGACCTAGGATGTGGGCTCAGCACTACATGTGCCCGGGGTGTATGTGGGAGCCCTGAATGTGATTGTGTCCTGTCATAGTGTGTGTGAGCAATATGTATGCATTGGCCTGTGTGGTATGCACAGTAAGTGTTGCAGCATGCGTCCAGGTCAGCCAGACGTGTGTGGGGACTGTTGCTTTGGTAGCCACTGTGCGGTGTGGTTGGACATCTATCCAGTACTCTGTGGGTGTGGTGGATTGTTTCAGGGGATTGGTGGAGCGATGCTGGGAATGGGGTTGCACCATGGGTGGGGGTCATGGGCATGTGTCTGTGGCACTGCGGTACCTGTATAGGAGCTGACCCCAGGTGGTGTGGGGGTTGGGCTAGGTGCAATTGGTAAAGCTTTGGCAACGTGCACCTCAATGTCTTGTGCGGGTGGGTGGGGGATCCCTACTGTATGTTGGCTAATGACAGAGTAGTATGTGTCTGATATCTGTGTGATGTGGTCGTTGGCGTTTGTTTGCATCTACCTCATCATCCCAGTGTGATAGGCCATTCTCTGTCACTGTTCTGGGATATGTCCCTGGACAGGTAATAGCAAACTCACGTCATAGCTGTTATAGGTAGTGGGTGCCGGGCCCCCCAGGTCAATGTGTTTTGGCCTAGTTGTATGTCCCTCCTGTATGTTTCTCCCTGTCATATTGTGATACATGACTGGCTGCAGATGTATGATGATTCTGTGTGACCTATTTGCCAGGTAGGAATAGCTGCTGCATGTGCTGGGATAATAGGGTGGAAGGTGTTAGGCCCTCCCCGCATGTACGGTCCTCTTTTCCTCTCTTGCACAGTTGAGGGGGGGTGGCACTCCACCTGGCTGACAGACTTACCCCCCCCCCCCCAGTTACATATACCTCTGCAGTGCTCTACTACGTCCAGGACTGTGACTGTCATGCACACAGCCCCAGGTACCTGTCATAACCACCCTGTACATACCCTGCCAGGTGTTGCTGGTTGTGTGGCCCCCAGTTGCCTGTGTTAGGGCACACATGTTCTCAGGACATAGGTCCCCACCATCCCGTCCATGGCCGACATGTGTTGGGTCATGAGCTGTATGTGTGCTGCATATCTCAGACCTACCTGCCTGTGGATGGACAGGTAGATGGGGCCAAGACTTTCTGAGAGCTGCTGATTCAGGGGTGTCAGGGTTGTGGCAAAGTGGGCACCCCCACTGGTGCCCATGGCATGTCACCTATCCGCCACCATGTGTGCATGGACACCACACTTTATGTCATTGAATCGTTTCCTCAGGCTGTCCAGGTCCCTGGTTGGTCCCCCTGCCTGGGCTATGGCCTCCTGTACCTCCTCCCACACATGTATGCGTGTGCCTACAGTAGTGCTGGAGCTCAGCTGGCCATAGAGCACCTCATAGCGCTCCAACACACTGGCCAGCAGGATGTGGTTTTCCTTTTGGCTGAATCTAACTGCCCTCCTCCGTTCCTCGGCTGGCACCAGAATACACCTCCATTTGGCACTTGGTGGCCCCTGGGGCTGCCCCTGGGTGGGCTGGGATACACCCAATGGGCCTGCAGCCACCACCACAGGCCCACCTCTCCCTGCCGCCTCTGGGGACTGCTGATCAGGTGCCTCCATCTCACCCCCTCCTGCCATGTCCTGTCAAACTATCTCTCTGTCCTCTGTGCCCTCTCCCTCCCTGTCACACATCCTCACCTCTCCCGGTCCTTGCCTAATATCCCCTCACCTGCCCCTCGGCTCCCCTGCTCCACCTCATGCCTGATCCTCGCCTCACCTCCTCTCCCACCCGCCTTCTCCTCAACTCACCTCATCTCCCTCTCGCCTGCTCCGCACCACACCTCTCCTCACCTGCTATAGTCCTGACCAAATCCTCACCTCGCCTACACAAAACCCTCGTCATTTACCATGTGTACAGGCCTATTTATGCTTTTTTCAGGGGGTGCGGCCTTATGCGTGTTGCTCATGTGCAGTGGCACGTGTGCGCTAGCTGTGCATGCACAATATGGATGACTCCTGTGCGCATATGCTGTGTTGGGCTCTGCGCATGATGGCGTGTATGCCGTCAGCGTGCATGGAGCCCTGCACAACACATGTGCATGGGTCACGTTCATAGACGATACGCATATGTGCACCACGCTCAGACACCAGGCTCACGCCGCTGAGCTTGCACAACGCGCTCACAACGACACCCCAGAAAAAAGGTAATAGATTATCATGCATACGTGGCACACTCCGAGGGTTTTGTATAGGTGAGGTGAAGAGCAGGCGTGGTGAGGTATTTATCAGGTCTACAGAAGGTGAGGGGTGCAGCAAGTGAGGTGAGGTGAGGTGTGGTGAGGTGAGGTGAGGTGAGCAGGAGGCAGGAGGTGGTGTAGGGGTGGTTAGGGTCAGGTGAGGTGTAGGGCAGGTGGGAATGGGGAAGGTGAGGTGGGGAGCAGGCATAGGGTAGAGGGGGTTAAGTGGGTGGCAGGTGGAAGGTGGCATAGGTGAGGTGCAGGGCAGAAGAGAGAAAGCCCTCTGTCTCTGCTATATCAGTTTGCGATGATGGCTGCCTTTGTGCTGGCTGCATGTGTGTTGCCGGGTGCTCAGGACCCGCGGTTGCACGATGTGGGAAATGTTGTCCATTGTGCTGTGGCACAGGGCATGGGTTCAGACCCGCTGCAACTCTGACCTGCAGCTGTGGGGGGCCATGCAAGCTAGGGCTGTGCTGATATGAAGGTGTGCCGAGCTGCACCCTCGCCAGCCTCACCTCTACAGGTCCAGGGCCCAGCTCCAGGGCATGTGTGAGAACCAGGTCATCTCCCTATACCGTCTGGACACAGGGGCTATTAAGGAGCTCTATGGGGATCTAAGACCTGACCTCGAGCCTCTGACTGGTCGGCACATGCCATACCGGGTTTTGTAAAGCTCCTGGCTGCCGTACACTTCTTTGCCTCTAGCTGTTTCCAGTCATCTGTGGGTGCAGTGGGTGGCATGAGCTGGCCCACCTTCTCACACTGTCTCCACCACTACATTGCAATTCCCAATACTAGGCAACAGTGGGGGAACCTAAGCCAGGCCTTTGAGGAGGTTGCGGGGATACCACACTTAATGGGAGCTTGTGATTGCACACATGTTGCCCTGGTCCCGCCCAGAGACAGGGAAGCAGTGTTCCGCAACCACAAACACTACCATTCCCTGAATGTTCAGGTTGTATGTGATGCAAATATGTGTATTCTGAATGTGGACCCTAGGTTTGCAGGGTCCACCCATGACTCCTTTATCCTGCATCACTCAGCACTATTCAGACAGTTTGAGGCTAAACAATATGAGGACTGCTGGGTGGGTATTTCTCAGCTCTGACATGCACATGGTGTACCTCTGAGTACACGTAGGCACACATGTCTGCATTTGCAGGGTGTCCCTAGTTGTGTTTGTGTGTCATCTGTGTGTGTGTTCAGAGGGGGGGGGAGTTACTTTCCTTCGAGGTTGTCTTTGCTATGGTGTATTGTGTTGGTGGCACATTCACATCTGACATTTCTGGCCAGTTCATATTGTGTGCTTTGTGTGGGCATGGTACAGGACACATGCTTGTTTCATATATATTCAACAGTATATTGTTGTGTCGGCCATCCTTTCTGGGCAACCCAGATGATGTCATTTGCACATCTTACCCCTCCCCTGTTGTCCCTGTCTCACACCTCCACATGATGCCGCATACATGTTATGTGTCAGCATGTGCTGTCATATGTTTCTCAGAGACCTGTCTGTGCTGCTGGTTTGCATGTACACGCTTGTGTGCATGTGTGTGTGGATCAAACTCTGCTTTAACCTTTCTACATTTTTTCTGCAGGTGATGCAGGATATGGGTGTCATCCCTGGTTGCTGACCCCTGTGCATCTGCCGCGGACACATGCAGAGAGGAGCTACAATGAGGCCTATGCCTCCAGCCGCTCAGTCATCGAGCGCACCTTTGGCATTTTGAAAAGTCACTTCAGGTGTCTTGATAGGACCAGCGGCGCCTTACAATACAAACCCATGACTGTGGCAAAGATAGTTCTGGCCTGTTGCATCCTGCACAACATTGCTCTCAGCTACAATATCCCAGTCCAAATTAATGAGGATCTGGAAGATGATCCTATGTGCCGTCCTGTACGTGGTCATGTTGACATATGTGAGGGCACGGCAAACAGGTGCCAGCTGATTGCGTAGGTCTTCTCATGTAAGTACTGATATGTTGGACATTACATTGGTAGATATATATGTACTACTACTACTATTGAACATTTGTATAGCAGTACCAGTCATATGCAACGCTACACAGACATATGGGAGACAGTCTCTGCCCATTAGAGCATTCATGGTAATCAAATAAGGACACACGTGGTGATGTCTGTGGTGTGTGTGGGGGATAACTGTGGGGGCAAGGGGAACAGGTGAGACTGGAGTACTTGCCATAGGTGTGTACTTTACCTTGCACACAAGCCTGGTAGATGGTTGGGGAAGGTTGCTGGCATTCACAAACAGGTTGTTGGTTACAGCTGTATGGTGCAGCAAGGTAAACGGAGTGTGGTGTGGGGTTCACAGTAGGAAGGCGGAACATTGGTGGGACAAGTTGCCTAGACGTGTGGATGTCATGATGGAGGATGTACACATATTGATTATATAACATACACTGATGAGCGCGGACTGTGTGTTACATGTTTGTGTACAGCGCAGTGTAGGACTGGCAACAATATATACATGCTCAGTACTATTAGTATTAATGGGGGTTTATATACGGGCGGAAAGGTACAGAGTACACACACAGTTACGGCATCATTAGCTCAGCGGGGTAACCTACACCTGGATGCAGAAAAGGATTGTGAGCCAGTGAGGCGACTTGACAGGAGCAGTATTATGGCCATTGGGAACATGCACTAAGTATGGGCTAGCACACTGTGTGCAGTCAGCATGTGTCTGACTGCAACACCTTGCAGGGTGCAGCAGGTGCATGCTGACTGTGGCCTCTGCTGGTGAATGGCAGATTGTGGTGGGGGACAGCTGAGCTTATCATGCTTATCACCTGTATGGCTACAGCCCTGGTCCAGGTACCAACCTGTATCAACTGTTGGGTTCCTCAAAGGCTGCATGTGTGTTGCCGGGTCCCACAGCCCGTCATCATGTTGCAGTACTGCCCCATATGGGAATGTTCAGAAGATGGGTATGTTGGTGCCACATCATGTCCCCTACCCTGACCTAGAGAGGCTGGTTTGATATGCACATCATCATCATGTGAGTCCACAAACACCCCTGCTCCGAGAACAAGTGATATGGCAAGCACACTGGCTATGCACCAGTTTGGTTACATCACAGTCTACAAGGGGCAGACATAACTGTCAAATACAAACAGAAACAGGGCATCTGCAGGCATCTCTGCAAATACCTCTCACACACTAGCACTGATGGAAACCTTCCGTAAAGCCAACACAGGCAACTCAGATACTGCAGACCTGCTGCTGACCACCCCACCTCATCCTCAGGGTGATCACAGTACATGCTCAATGGCAGGGACTGTAGGTAGTCAGTGGCAGCAACATGCACGGTCAGTCCCCCTTACGAAGCTGACATGCTGTAGAGGTGCATACCCCATCTGGGGAGCAGATGTAGACCGCTGTTCTGCATGTGAATTGCATTATGGGTACTGTTGTCTCTATCTTATCCTGATTACCACAGCAGACAGTATGTACGGTGACCTGCATTCTGTCTGTGGCTATCCATTGGTATGAAAAACCCCATAGTGATGTAGTAGAATGGTTAATAGGATGTCCTCAGTGGCATACATCATGGTTTCAATCCCACAGTGGGCTCCTTTGGGTCTCCCCTATCCCATGAAGCACCTCATAAGGTTTGTGGGATGACCTGCACTCCTTCGGCAGCCAGCCATTCATGGGATAAACACATGTTGATGTAGCATAATAGTTAAGTCAATGAATTCAGGTTCAGACATCATGGGTCCAAACCCTCAGTGGGCTGTCCTTAGTAAGACTGTCAGAGGCAACTTCCTTGTAGGCCTGTAACAGACACACATATGGCGTTAAACATGTTTTAATGGAAATATTGTTTTAATGTGTAAATGAAAACAACACCCTCACCTCATTTGCCTACGGTAACGTGGCCTGGAAACTGCCTTAGCTGTGGGTCTCCCCTATCCCAGTAAGCACAGCAGAATGTATGTGCGTTGACGTGCAGTTGCTGTGTAGCCAGCCCTAGCTATGACAATGGCCATGGCCATAGAGGCATAGCACACTGGTTAGTACAATGACTATGCAGCCAGCTCTCATGGGTTCAAATCCCCAATGCAACAACATCAGGAAGAGTGTCTGAGGCACCACCCTTTTGCATGGCTGTAACAGTTAGACACATCTCTGTAGTGTGCGGTACGGTGGCACTGAGCATGGGCTGTAGAAGGCACATCACAGAAGACCTTCTGCATAGTGCTATCTCTGTCTGTGTGTGAGTTTGCATTTGGTTTATTCTCTGGGATCATGTTCCTCTTGTACCTGTTAACATATCCTCATTTTGCATTTGCACAATGTTTTTGAGGAGATTTGTGGCGCTTTATTTGCTATAAAATGCAATGTGTGCCTTGGCGTCAGTCCTGACTCCTGGTGACCCAGAAGCTCCTGGGTTTTCTTGGCAGTGTCACCAGAAGTAGATTGTCAGGCCTTTCTTCTGAGGCAATGGAGGGTTAAGTGACTTGCCCAAGGCCACAAGGAGTGCTAGTGGGAATTGTACCCTGGTTGCTTGGTTACCAAGCCAGTGTTCTAACTACTAGGCTACTCCTCCACTCCACTTTATTTGCTATATGGTACATTATTTGACATCTGTGACATATATATATGTATGTGTGTGTGAAGTTGCAGACATTCTGCTACTTATGCTTTTGCAGGTTTGTGCCACCTGTTTTGTGAGGCAAATATGTTTTGGTTAAAACTTTATGACTGGTGTGTGTTGGGCCGTCATCATGCACCACCTACTGTCTACTTGCACACATATGTGAATAAGGCATTTGGGGCATGCAGCACCATGTGGGGGGTGTGGGGCTACTGCACAGTACACACCATGCACCTACTGCATATTAGATATACTGCTCATCATCTGTAGAGGGGCCAGTGACGTTTGCGCGACATGTGGGTTGCTGGCCTACTCAATGTGGTTTCAGTTTGTTCACGGTAAAAAAACTAGCTTCATATCATGACAGGCCGTATATACAATATGTCTAGTACATTGCGAAAATAAAATATATGTGTTTAACGCACATTTGTCTCTGCTGCTGCTTCAGCACATTGACACACGTATTTATTGATTTCCTGGTGATGTACATGGCCTACCTGTGCTCACATCCTTGTACAGTGGCAGCGGTGTTTGTGGTAGCCATCTGCCATGTCAGGGTGTTACGGGTTCCCATACACACATTCCCTTTTAGGGGACATATTTGCATGGTCCCTGTAGTGGTTGTTTGAGATAGTGGCTAGAGACGTGCATTGGAGTACCATATGTTGCAGGTTTGATTCCAACATGTTTTTCTTTTTTCCTTGTGTTGTACGAACCTGACCTTGAGCTGCCTGCAGCTTCATCAGCTCTCCTTTACACCCTTCCATCTCTTCATTATACAGCACAGTGTGCCCTCTATGCAGCCTATGTGCTGCATTTAAGCTATTACATATGGCTGTTCCTTTGTATTGTCCATGTGGCCAATATGCTTGGGTGATTGTTATTGCTGTTGTTGAGCTGATCGGTCCCAGCTTCTGTTTGCAGCTTCAATTCTCACATGCTCCTTTTCAGTTCTATTCCCCATTTTGTCCTTCTACATAGGGCATCCCCTGCCGCCCTTTGGGTTCATTTTCTTTGCTCTTTTGCATGCTGTCTCCACTGCATAACATTTCATTGTGTGTGTGCATTTGTGTATATGTGGCTCTCTTCCCAATTACAGACTGTGATATGAGCTGTACACAGCTCTTCTGCATGTGCATTACATCATGGTTACTGTTGGGACTGCCTTATCCTGGCACACAGCAGGCTTTTTGTGTGGTGCCATGCAGCGTTGTTGTATGCAGCCTTTGCTGTTTGACTCATGTTGGTGGTGTGGGCATACCGGTTTGTGCTTTAACATTTGTTCTAGTGGTCATGGGTTTAATCCCACAGTGGGCCTCCTTTAGTCAGAATGTCCAGCACAACTCCCTTTTGTGCCTCTGACAGGCAGACATATTTCGGAGATCAGTGTTTAGAACACACACCACCCTCACCTTAGTTGGGTGACTTAAGGTGCCCTGTACAGTGCCTTGGCTGTGCTTTTACCCTGCCCCAGTAGGCACAGCAGAATGTTTGTGCGGTGACCTGCAGTTGTTGTGTAGCCAGCCATTGCTGTGCTTGCTGCCAGAGGAGCATAGCACAGTGGTTAGTACACTGACTTCCCAGCCTATGGTCATTGGTTTGATTCCTGTGTGTCCTTGTTTTTTTATGCCTCTCCTACACAACTATTTCTCCTTCCTGTAACAGTCTTATCTATGAAGATGTGTGTGGCAGCACATTATAGCTTCATCACAGTTGCCAAGCATCCTTCTGTCTGTCTATCTGTGTCTGGCAGCTGTGTGGCGTCCTGCCCTAATGTGCGGAGTACTACCCCATGTCCTGCGCTGTGATCCTTTTCTACATTGTGGCTATTCATGATTGCCTCTTGTGTGTCTGCTCTGCATGGCACTACCATTCCCCTGTCCTCCTGTTATGCTGCCACCTCTGCCTGCTCTGGTGGACACATATTCCCATGCTCTGCCACGCACTGTCATTTTTGCACTTAACATCACCATCACCCTATGCATTGGTACAGCTGCTTCCGATATGTTTGTCCACTTTACCAGCTGCCACATTAGCTGCACACAGATTTGTCAGGTGCATCAGCTCCGCCATGTGCTACCCTCAAAAATTGGTGGTTTGGCTTTCCTTGGTGCTCTGTGCAGTGGTAGGGTTACATCTGTGTTTGGCCCATATATTTGGTGCTATTCAACTTGGGCCACCTTACTGCCATTGGCCACCTTTGGTCATCTTTAGCTGCAGCTTAGATTGCACAAGCTAATGGGGCACATTATATGGTGCCTTGGAGGGTGGCAAACTACAGCGCCTCATAGGGCACTTTAAAATGCGCATCAGGTTACTGCACTGCAGCGAGGGTTTTGTTGATTGGCAGCACAGATTGTTCAGATGTTTCTGTTGCACGCATTAAAAGGACTTGTCTTGGACTGCCATATTCTATGAACCCAGAGGGATTGAACTCATGACTGCTGTCTTAGTAAGCATTGCATTAACCAGTGTACTACACCTCAGTAGCTCTTATCATAACGATGCTACGTAATTAGGCTTATGGCGCGCTAACGTGCCACGCTGCACACTATCGCATGAACACAGAATGTCACCCTCGATCGCGCTATAAACGGCTTAACGCCAGAACGCCCACTTCCTAATATGGGATTGTTCATATTAATGCTACAACTGATGCCGGTAACGTTAAGACGGTTTAGTAAACATCCCCCTTGGTGACTTGTATGGAAAAAGGTTTGAAGAACATAAGAACTGCCATACTAAGTCAGAACAAAGGTCCATCGAGCCCAGTGACCTGTTTTTAATAGTGGCCTGTAAAGATAAAAGTGTGGATAGAAATTTTTGGTTTCTTCCCTTTGATCATACTAACTTCATTTCTGGAACTAACATGAACATATTGACTTTGCAGTTCAGAAAATGGATACCAAGTCTTAGGCTTTCAGAAAAAAACAACTAATTCATTTTGCGGCATGTTTACTAAAGTGTGATAGGAAGTGTAGGGTTAATACATGAAAATTGTTATTCCAACCGTGCTGGAGTCAAGGAGCCACATTAGCCACCAATCTTCTGGTCATATCACTAGCGTGGTAGTAGAAAAAACATGGCCATAGCACATGTATACAGTGCTATGAAGCACTTTTACCTGAGGTGCACTGGGTGCTTGTTAACCTAGGCTGCAGGAAACACAGTAGAAGACTTTGGGATGGGTGGATGGGTTCCACAGCTCATATCTGCCTCTTACTATGGCTTTGACAGAACCATAGTCATTGTGGAGTGTGTTTCCCCAATGTTGGAGGAAAGGGGATGCCAGAGAAGGAAACTGGACACCAGACATTACCTGTGTACATGTTCAGGGCAGCCTGAAGATGGGGGCAACAGGGTCAGAAGGCATGGCATACCATTAAGTACAAACTCCCATCAGGACAGCTATTCATATGTCATTTGCCCACTGTCCCAGCAGAGTCACTTCTGACCTGCAGGTCCTGTTTTTATGGTTGTCAGGATGTTGTGGTGGTCTGCCATGTCTTCCGCAACATGCCACCACTCCAGTCAGATGTCCTAAGCAGGCATCTTGTTGGTCAGCTCACACCTTTTATTGTCCCTATCTTCCTATTTGCTTGGCTGCTTCTACCTTTCATATTTCCTGACTCTGATGTGCAAACTGCACATTCGAAACATGCAGCTAGAGTGCACTAGCATGGAGAGTGCAGATAGCGCCTGGTCAGAGGGGGGCATTAGCAACACCTGCGCTAGCATCGTGTGTTTATGACTAGCACATGATGACCACACCCACCCCTACTGCACGCTCTGCCTCCAATCACTCTCCACCTCATTTCCACCCTAACCTCACCAATCCACACACTGCTCAGCTAGCATGGGATTTTTAGCCTTCCTCGCCTTTGGGCGGTGCACTACCAGCTATCGCGTGGCACAAACACATGTCAATCATATGCTATACCCTGTGCAACCAGGTAAGACATTTTAGCAAACATTCCTCTCTGTGCCTTGAAGCTCCACAAACTGGATATGCTTTATTATACATTCATTTGCTTGCAAAATGCTGCTCTTTGTCCTCTTGCACAGCCTATTTCACGTTTAAAAATCAAACTGGCCTTTTCAACCTCACAATGGGTAAATGAACCCCAATGGACATACAATGGTAAATATGTTGGATAATTACAATTTATCTTTGTATATATGTCTGTGCGTCTATGTTACATGGAGAACTTCATAGGCAGAAAGGCAATTGAGAGGATAAAGAGGAAAGAATCTGATTAAACTATGATTTAATGCAGTTTACAAGCAGTGAAACTCATCTTCAGGTCACTATGGGAAATGCCCAAAGAAAACATGATTCTACAGAAAATCCTGAAGTTAAAAATCCAGACTGGATGTCTTGTCCCTGAAGAAAAGTATCTCTCTCATCTCTCCATTCCAGGCACCCACTATCCTGCAGTTATGTATGGTGGGAGCTTCTACATATTCCTCCCCTTCACCCTTGAATCTGACAATACCACTTATCCCCCCATTTTATTGCACTGGCTATTTCCTCCTCTTTTTGAATCTTTGATTTCCTGACTACTTTGCTAGCTTCTCTTTCCAAATATAGGTGCTGTCTTCCTCTCTCTGTGCTCTCTTATATTTCATGAAGGCCTCCCTCTTATTCTTCACCATTTCAGCTATTTCTTTTGAAAACCATAGCCGTCTTTTTTGCCTTTTACCTTTATTTACCATTTTAACAAAAAATGTGGTTGCCCTTAAAATATCCCCTTTCAGTTTTGCCCACTGTTTTTCTACATCCCCCAGCTGTTCCCATCCTGGTAACGACTCCTTGAGGTATTGGCCCAGTTTGGCAAAGTTAGTTTTCCTAAAGTCTAAGACCTTCACTTTTGAATGGATTTTATCAGCCGTAGTTTGAACGACACTATCTGGTAATCACTGGATGCGAGATGATCTTCCACTATAACATCAAAAACACTTTCACCACTGGTAAGCACCAAGTCCATTAAGGCCCCTTCATGTGTGGGTTCTGTTACCAATTGCCTGAATAGTTCTCCCTGTAGAGAATCCAGGATCTCCTTACTTCTAGATCAGCGGTTCTCAACCTGTGGGTCGTGACCCCCAAAGGGGTCATCACAGGATTTAGCGGGGGTCGCGCCTCACTACGCCGTTAAAAAAAACAAAACGCACAATTTGCTGCCGCTGCTGAGTCCGCATCTCGGCAGTGGCAAACTCACTGCCTCCCTTCTAATGCAGCAGCGGCTCCCTGCCTCTTAGGGAACCGTGGTTATCCCTGTAAAACCGTTGTGGAGCCTTCTGTCTCTTGATGGGCTCCGTGCAGCATTGTCCCGCCTCCAAAGGAAGTTGTTTACCACTTCCTTTGGAGGCGGGACAATGCTGCATGGAGCCCATTGAGAAACAGGAAGGCTCCGCAATGGTTTTACAGGCATAGCCGCAGTTCCCTAAGAGACAGGGATCCGTGGCTGCAGAAGAAGAACAGCAGCAGGGCAGTAGCAGGCAGACAGGGAGAGGAGAGGAGGGGGCAGGGAACCTGCAATGGGGCTGACATAAGGGAGGGAGGAAGGGAGGGAGGGAGGGGGCTGACATGGAGGGATGGATGGAGGGAGGGGGGCTGACATGGAGGGAGGGAGGGCTGAAATGGATGGATGGAGAGAGTGAGGGAGGGAGGGGGGCTGACATTGACGGATGGATGGAGGGAGAGAGAGAGGTGGGCTGACATGGACTGAGGGGGGCTGACATTGAGGGAGGTAGGGAGGGAGGGGGCTGACATGGAGGGATGGATGGATGGAGGGAGGGGGCTGACATGGACGGGGGCTGATATGGATGGAGGGAGGGAAGGGGGCTGACGTGGAGGGAGGGAGGGGGCTGACATGAATGGAGGGAGGGAGGGACAGCGGAGGGCTGACATGGACAGAGGGGGGCTTAAAAGGAGGGAGGGAGGGGGCTGACATAGACAAAGGGAAGAGACAGGGGGATATACTGGACAGACGGGGGATAAATGCTGGACAAAGGGGAGAGACAGTGCGTGATAGGATTATTATGGGCAGATGGGGGATGGGCTAGGACTGGTAATGAACTGATCAAAGGGGGGTTGGGACTGGTAATGTGCTGATAGGGGGGGTAGGACTGGTAATGGACTGATGGGGGGGCTAGCATTGGAAATGAGCTGATCGGGGAGGTTAGGACTGGAAATGGGCTGATTAGAGGAGGCTAGGACTGTTAATGGGCTGATGGGGGGGGGGGTAGGACTGGTAATGGAAATGAGCTGATCAGGGAGGTTAGGACTGGAAATGGGCTGATTAGGGGAGCCTAGCACTGGTAATGGGGTTGAGGAGGGACTAGCACTGGAAATGAGCTGATTAGGGGAGGTTAGGACTGGTAATGAGCTGATGGGGGGGTAGGACTGGTATTGGGCTGATTAGGGGAGGCTAGCATTGGTAATGGGGTTGATGGAAGACTAGCACTGGAAGCGAGCTGATTGGGGGGCTTCAACTGGGAATGGGCCGATTGTGGGGAGGGGAAGCTAGAGCTGCTGGCCCTGGAAGAAAACTGGGGGCTAAGGCTACAAATGGGCTGATACGAGGGGATGGGAGAATGGAACTGGAAGGGAGTGGATCTGAGAGGGGCTGCCATGGTATTTGTACTAGAAAGGACTGGTCAGTGGGGAAGGAGGGGAACTGGAAGGGAATGGACACCAGCGGCAGTCATGGGAATGCAAGTTGACATTGGAAGGTACTGAGATTGAGGACTGGAAAGGGGCTGATATTGGGGAGGGTTACTGGGACTGGAAATAGGCTGATGGAAAGAAGTGAAGGAAACGAAAGAAGAGATAAGAAATGGCAGATGGACCATAGACCACAGAAAGAGAGCTAAGAGAAGACAGGAAAGCAGAAGCCTCAGATCGGGACCAGAATGATCAGAGAATAAATTGGTCAGACAACAAAGGTAGAAAAAATAATTTTATTTCATATTAGTGATTTGACTACAAAATCATCATAATTTTGAAATCAAATATTGTTACTTGTCATTGTGATTAATTATTGTGGTTTAAATAAGTAAATTTTATAAATAAAAACATATTGCAAAGGCCTATAATATATTAATAATTCAACAAATGATTACAGCAACAATGCGTTAACGGTAAAGGAAGAGAGACACTTTTGATTTTATCATTGGGGGTCACCACAAGTTGGCCAATGGTAAAAGGGGTCACGGTACAAAAAAGGTTGAGAACCACTGTTCTAGATGATACTGCAGCAGGGATGTGCCAATCAACATCCGGCATATTGAAATCCCCTACCAGTAGCACTTCCCCTTTCCTGGCAATGCTGGATATGTCTTCTATTAAATCTCCATCCACCTATTCTCCCTGTGAAGGAGGTCTGTATATCATGCCAATGCAAATAGATTTCTCTTTCCCTCTTTCTAATTTAACCCACAGTGTCTCCTCTCTCCATTTTAAGCCCTGTATTTCCATAGCTTTAATATTATTTTTTTTACATATTATGCCACTCCTCCTCCCCTTCTTCCTACCCTGTCCTTTCTGAATAAGGTATAGCCTGATATAGTAGGTAAACCAAACAGAGCAACAAAGTACCTGCAGATTTCAACTGTTATCTTATCATTCTATTATTTATTTATCTACTTATGGCTTATTATTTATCCTTTAGATGATGTAACACAGAGGTTCCCACCTCCAGTCCTGGAGGGCCAGACACTAGTCAGGTTTTCAGGCTGTCCCTAATGAATATGCATGATAACATTTGAATAAAATGGGGGTAGTGCATGCAAATACATCTCATGCATATTTATTAGGGACAGCCTGAAAACCTGAATGGTGTTTGGCCCTCCAGGACTGGAGTTGGGAAGCTCTGATGTAACATATTGACAATTTTAGTACTGTATGCATGTGAGTCTCTTATTACTTCTCTTAACATATAGTTTTTATGCTTTTATTATATGTTTATTAATTATCTATTTATGGCTTTTTATATTTTAATATGTTATTATGTTTTATGATTGTTATCATATTATTATTTTTTTTATGTTTGTCTCCTTAAAATCCCCCTGAAGAAGGCCTGTTGGCTGAAATGCATAGGGATTCAATAGAAGGGGTTTTATAAACCTGAAATCTGCCAGTCCTTGTACCTGCTTTCTTAGCCTGGTATAGTTACAACCCAGTCATGGTTGTCCATGAACCATGTTTCTGTTACCACCACTAAATCCAAGTCAGACACTCCCAATAAAGCCTCAACATCTGGGATCTTATTTCCCATGCTATGGGCATTTGTACACACTGTTTTCTATATGTTGCCCATTTTACCTATTTTCATAAAGGTATTTAATGTTTCACTTACCTGTGGGCTTTCACATACCTGGAGGCTTTCTTCACCCATTCCCATTGAATCTAGTTTAAAGCCCTATTCAGTAGGTTAGCCAGTCTGCTACTGAAGACATGTGAACCCTTCTTGGACAGATGGATGCCATCTCTGCTCTGCAAACCTTGGAACAGCATCCCATGGTCCAAAAAACCAAAACACTCTCAATGACACCATCCATGCATCCATGAATTTATCTCCAGGATGTGAGCTTCTCTGCCTTGGCCTTTACCCTCAACAGAGAATATTGAAGAGAATACCACTTCACACCAGTCTACTTCACCCTCTGTCCCACAGCCTTGAAGTTACTTGTGATATGCTCAGGGGGATACTTTGCAGTATAATTTGTGCTGAAATGAATAAGCAATATTGGGTAATAGTCAGTGGGCTTGATGAGTCTCAGCGAACTCTCCATAACATCTCAGATTTTGGCACCTGGCAAACAGCATACCTCTCTGGACATCAAGTCTGATCGGCAGATGGATGCCTCAGAAGAGAGTCAGCAACCACCACTACCCTTCACTTCCTTGTGGTCACTGATTCTGCAACTTTGGGGTGCTCTAGCTCTGGTTCTTTATTTTATTTATTTATATATTTAATGGTATTTGTATACCGCCTTATCATTCAATCAAAGCGGTTTCCACGGCAAACAATCAAGGGGGCAAATGTTTTCATGCAGTGTACAGAGTGGTGTGTATGTGTTGGCGGGGATGTGATTAGATTTGGTTTATCTACATAGTGCGCTATTATACATCATGAGCTATTATACAGTCTTATATACAGTCTTGGGGTGGTGGGGGGGTTGATGAACTGACTTGTATGCTGGTTCAGGGGGTATGTCTATAGTAATCGATGAACAGGGTTGTCTTCAGCTGTTTTTGGAAGTTCTTGATTTCTGTGGTTAGTCTCAGATCATCTGGGAGGGAGTTCCATATAGATGGAGCAGCCAGGGAGATTGCTCGTTGTGCGGTGTCTTTGCGGGTCTTGGTGAAGTCTTTTGGGGTGTTAACCCGATTGGAGGTGCCTCTTCTTCTTGGCCGTGTGCTTGTGTCGAGTTGTATGAGTGTGTGTAGGCTTATGGCGGAGGAGTGTTGTTTGATCTTGAATATGTTTATGATAGTCTTGTATTTGCTGCGTGAGATGATTGGGAGCCAGTGCAGTTCTTTCAGTATGGGTGTGATGTGATCGTGTCTTGTAGTACTGGCTATTATGCGGGCAGCTGTGTTTTGGGCCAGTTGTAGTGGTCTGAGGGTCTGCTTTGGTAGCCCGGTGAATATTGGATTGCAGAAGTCTAGTAGAGGGGTTATCAGTGCCTGGCAAATGGTGCAAAAGTGCTCTGGGTCAAGGAGGGGCTTGAGTCTTCTGATGAGTTGCATTCTTAGGTATGCACTTTTGGTTGCTCTGCCTATGTGTCCTTGGAGGTTAAGTTCTTTGTCCAGGATGACTCCGAGGTACTTAACTTCTGATTTTATGGGTATGAGTGCATCTCTTATCTTGATGTCGGGTGGAGGGATAAAGGCCGGGTTTCGCGTGATGATCAGTGCCTCCGTCTTGCTGTAGTTGATTGATAGGTTGTTTTCCTGAAGCCAGTTTGTCATTTGGGTGAGGCAGTTTGTTATGTTGGTGTAATTCGGGTTGTCGACTGAGATGGGTGTGTAGATCATGATGTCATCTGCATAGATTGTATAATGTATGTGGTGCTCTTTCATGATGGCACATATTGGCTGGATGTATAGGTTGAATAGGAGAGCTGAAAGGGCCGATCCCTGTGGCACTCCTTGTTTGACTTTTATGGATCGAGATGTGTTGTGTCCTACTTTGACCTGTATTTGTCTGTCGGTTAAGTATGAATGGAACCAATTCAGGGTGGCACCATGTAGACTGATGTTCTGTAGTCTATCCAATAGAGTCTTGTGGTTAACTGTGTCAAATGCAGATGAGATGTCAATGAATATCATGAGTATGCCTTTCTTGGTGTTGTCTATGATGCGGAGGACGCTGTCGAAGAGGTATATCAGAAGAGTTTCTATCCCGTGGTTGGGGCGGAACCCGTGTTGATTGTTGTCCAGGGGAACGTGGTTGTCTATGGGGTATGTTTACTAAACTGCGGTAATCGTACATAACGCGCGTTATGATGCGCTAACGATCGTAATGCCCCGCGATGCGGTAAAACATCGCAGAAGGTGGAGAGAGAGTGGAGAGAAGGGGTCAGTGGGCAGAGAGTGGGTGGGGAGAGGCTCCCCTCACACTAACGCGCTGATTTTCAGAGCTGAATTCCAACGTGAATGAAAACCTGCCGTTAAATGCACATTACAGGGGAGAGAAACCATTTCAGTGTCAGCAATGTACAGCCCAGGCAGGGAAACCAACAACAAGTGATAAGTGTGATACATGTGCACAGAACAAAAGGGCACAGAAACACTTAAAATGACCCCCAACAAACTGGAAAAAAACAATAACCAACCTGGCCAATAGTGGTATCAATGAGAAACATCAACCCCTCCCCCCCCCCGAGTAAGCTCCATAGAACAGATATAAATCGTGGAAGGGTCTATACTCCGTCCCCATACAAGGTGAATGAGCCCACAGTGAAATAGCGCTGCTCAGGGTTTTCCCCACCATTGGACAGGGTTCCTATGGCATGCACATGTCCCGCAACATCAGGGCGGGCATGTCGGAATGGCAACTGGACAGATGCCGGAGAAGGGGATACAGAGGGCCACAGGCGGCACATGCTGTGGTGGAGCTGGGCCACAGTGCGGACTAGGGTGATGCCTAGGTGGCCCATACGAATGCTGAAACAGTGGAGCAGCCAGACAGCAACTGCTGAAGGCCCAACATGGGCACGAGTGTGTTTCCCAAAGTGTCACAGGGGATAGTACCCAACAGCTACCCCCAAGGGTACGGACATTGGCAGGCGGATCTGGGGGGAGCATGGACGTCTATGTAGGCACCCCTACCCTAGAACGTGCACCATAGGCAGCCGCCTACCTGCACACTGGATGTCCTGAGACTGCGCACCACCAGCTCCACCAGCAGAAGGGCATGTCAGCATGGTGGCTGAGGGATACCGGTGGTGGAGGGGGCAGTGGCAGCTGCCCAGAGCAGACCGTGGCCTAGCCCTGTGTAGGTGGGTGCCATGCACGGCAACAAACAGGTCCTGTCTGACCAACAGTCATGGTATCACCAGGGAATGCACCAGCTCTGTGATAACATGGTGGTACAGTGCACAAAACCAGTGTATTCAGAAGCCAAAGGTCACAGGTTCAAATCCCAGCTGTGGTTTCTGCCAACCCAGTCCTCATATTTTACCCACTACTATAACATGCTAATACAGACAGAACCTTTCTTGCAGATGACGTAAACATGCCCGAAACACCTACATTTTACCCTACAGAGCACAGACACCATAAACGTGCACATTACCTAGAGCAGAGCCTCCCAAATGCAGTCCTGGAGGGCCAAACACCATTCCGGTTCCATGCTGCCTCTGATAAAGATGCCTGTGCTGCATTTCTATGCGCCACCCCCATGGTATGCAGATGTATCTCATGCATATTCATGAGGGACAGCATGAAAACCCGAACAGTGTTTGGCACCGCAGGACTGGAGTTGGTTACCTCTGCCGTAAAGCAGCATTCAACAGGGGCAGACACATCTGCACCCACAGGCCCCATTATCCAAAGCCTCCTGGAGAGGCAGGACTTTGGGCATCTCCCAATACTAGCACTTGCATACCTTAGTAATGCCACCCTAAACCTGGGAATATGGTACACATCTATCAAAAGGTTGCTATGATTACTGGCAGATAGCAATTCCTACGTTAAGTACAATTTTCTGAGTGAGCTGCATCATAGCATCCTTTCTGATTTCTGTGGAGTGTGCTACAGGTCTTGTGTCTGACAGTGTTTACCAACCTGGGGAGTGACTCCTACAGTATTGCGTACCATAGCCATGGCTGCACTGTGCCCAGGACTGGTGTGGTGGCCTGGGCTGCCCAACACCTCTATAGTTGCACAATGCTGGCATAGGTGTGGGGAGTGTGTGTCTCTCTATCCAGTGTGTGGTGGCTGCCAACACCCTCCACAGCCCACACTGCTAGCACTGTTGCCAGTATTGGCCTGCCAATGTGCATAATGAGGAGCAAGGTACCGTGGGAATAGCCTGGATAGGGTGGCCTGGCCTGGCCGCATCTGCACAGGGCATAGGGCAATGGCTCGGACATTGTAGTGCCCGGTACCACCTGCACGGACAGAGTGGCCACAGCATGTCCTGCTGGGAGGTCACTCTCATCCTGACTGAGCAGTGACCATGGCATGGCTAGGTTCCCCCATAGTGCTGTATAGTATTTCTCTCATGTGATATTTATGGGTTCTTTTTTGGGGCCCGATCACTGACTTATCTGCTTGGTGTGTATGCTGACCTCCCAGTTTTGGGTACACGTGTTTTCTCCAGGACCATGCATTATGGACTAGCTAGCAGACTGTTTGCAGCTAGTATGTGTATTGCTGGAACACCTTGCAGGGTGCAGCGACTGGAGGTTTGCTGCTGCAGAATGTCCGATCAGGTAGGGGGGGGGGGGCAGCTGTGTATTTCCAGGCCTTCTGTCTGCTATTGCTTTATGGATGTGTACAGCTCTGCATTGCCTGCCCTGTAGGGTGTTTGATCCCTAGCAGGACTGGGGTGATGGTCCCCTCTACTGCCACCATTGCAGTGGGGTAGAAAGTGGATCTGTTGGCAGGAGATCCTGTCCCCCACCCTGAGCCCCAGAGGGTACTTTGGGTGGTGGTATGTAATCTCCCTGTGGGTCCCAACACCCCCCTTCACTTACATCATGTGACCATGGCACCCACACAGGGTATGCTCTTTTCTGAGTGCATCATAGTCCACAAGGGCTAGATGTGACATACAGATGAACACAGGCATATCCTAGGGGTGTTTGCAAGGACTACCTATCACACATTGGCACTGATGGGGACCTGCAGCATAGCCTATCTCAGCAAAGCCAGGTGCTGTGAGAATGGTGCTGGGCACCATACCTCTCCCTCAGGGTGAGCACAGGACCCGCACACTGTGACGGTCTGTAGCTACTCTGTGCCACTAACACACACCGTCGGCACCCCCTACCAGCCTGAGGTGCTGTGGGGTGCATACCCCATCTTGTGATCATCTGTAGACTGCTGATTTACATGTGCTGTGCATCCTGGGTACGGATGGGTTGACCCTATCCTGGTAACCACAGCAGAATGTGGGTGTGGTGCCGTGCAGTCCTCCTGTAGCCAGCCAGGTGTTTGTTAGCATCTCTAGTCCACTGGTTACTTCACTGCCCGTGAAGCCAGAGGTCATGGGTTCAAAACTCACAGTGGGGTTCATCAATAGGGCTGTCTTAGGCATTGTCTATATTTATTGTATATTAGTGCTGCCAGCAGAACCACTCTCAGGGTACTGTCACCATAGGGTGGCTCATAGGGCGCCTTATACAGTGCCCTATAAAGCGCCTTATATGGTGTCCTATAGGGGACATTATAGGGTGCCTTGGCAGACAGCGCACTTTATAATGTGCCCTATGGAGTGCCTTCTAGGGTGCCTTATGTGGCACCTTAGGTTACACCACTGTGAGGGTGTGTTTGCTGGCAGCACTATTAAAGTACAACTAAACTTCCTCACAGCCCAATACTTAATCCTTTCCAGGCCAAGCCCAAAACTTTCGGGATCCAAACTTCTTCCTAAATATTCCTATCAAATGGTATATAATACATGACCATGGCAGAGGGAACGTCACTATTGGAACATATTGAATAAGACGGGTACAATTTTCCTGACATATGCAAACATTAACCCGGCTGCAGAATGTGGATTAAAATATTATAGCAGGCCTTCAAAGGGTTACACATGACTCCTCAACCAGCCTTATTCATTAGGCACACTGGGGAATCAAACCCATGATCCTTATACCATCAGTCTGTGTAGTAACCATTATGCTACAGCTCTGTTTCTGTAGTTGGGTGTCTGCGCGCCTTCTTAAGCTTAACGCGCAGTAACGCGCCCTGTAACGATCGTTGCTGCGCGGCACCTTATAACGCGCGTTATCGGTAATGATGTACCACCCATGTCCTTTTTTGGCATTTCTTCCACTAACGCGGCTCCTAACGTGAATCAAACTAACACAGTTTAGTAAACATACCCCTATGTGTTCTTGTAGTTGGTGCTGTACAGTTTTTTTTTATTATTTTTGCTAAAAGTGGTATGCTGGAGATGGGTCTGTATGCTGCTGGATTGTTCTTGTCTTTGGGATAGGTCTTATTGTTGCGAGCTTCAATTGATTTTGCATGTGCCCTTGGGTTAGGGAGGAGTGTACTATCTTGTGGATGGTTTGGATGAAGTTTGATTTGGTGGCCTTGATCCAGGGCACTGGGCAGGGATCCGGGGGGGGGGGGGCAGTGCTTGTCTTGATTGCTGAGATGATGTGGGAGAGTTGCTCCATGGATGGGGTGTTGAATGTTCCCCAGGTGTTCAAGGGTGTGATAGTCTTTGGGGTTGGGCTGGGTTTTGTTTGTTCTGCTGAGTGGAACTTTTCTTGGATGTGGTCCGCAAATTTTTGTGGGTCCAGTTGCACTTTGTCTTCGGTATCCTGGTCTTTGGTGAGGGCTTTTACGATTTCAAATAGTTCTCTGGGTTTGTTGTTGGAGTTGCGTATGAGGTTTGTATGGTATTCCCTTTTTGTTTGGTTGATGCATTCGTTGTATTGTTTTTGCTTTGTTAGGTATAGTTCCTGATTCTCGGGTGACTTGTTCTGTCTCCATCTCCATTCTATTTTTCTGAGGCTCCTCTTTTCGTTTCTTATTGTTTTAGAGTACCATGGTTTGTGTTGTAGTTTGTTGCAGCGAGGTGTCCTGTGTCTATATTCTGTTGCTTTGGCAGCGTTGTATATGGTGTTGTTCCAGTTGGTGATTAGTGCATCTAGGTCATCTGTTTCATGGTTTAGGTTTTGTATTGTGTCCTGTAGCAACTGGTCTCTGTCGAAGCATTTAAATCTTCTTTGTGTGGGGGTGTTGTCCGGGTATTTGTTTAGTATCTCCTCATTAGATGTAATTTTTATTTCAATTAAGTGATGGTCAGACCATGGTACTTGTGTGGTGATGGGTGTTGATATTAGGCCTCTTGAGGTTAGGTAGTTGGGTGCAAAAATAAGGTCTGGTGAGGATCCATGTCTGTGTGTCGGGTTGGTGATTATTTGTGTGAATTGGAGTGAACTCATTGCTTGGAGAAAAGCTTCTGCATCTTTTTTGTTGGTGGACTTAAGGTTGAAGTCTCCTAGGAGTATTGTGGGTTTGTGGCTGGAGTTCACTGCGCAGACTGTCTCTAGAGTTGATGCTATTTCTTCAGGTGGCGCATGGGATGCTCTGTAGGTGAGACATATGGCCATATGTTTGTTCTCTATCGAGATGGTGTTAGAGTGTTGGGTGTCCATGTTACTTTTTGATTTGAATTTTCGACTGCTCTTTGCTATTATGAGTGCCCCTCCTCCTCGCCTATGAGTGCGCGGGCAGTTGTATGCTGTGTATGCGTCGGGCACTAATTGATTGAGTAGGACGTTGTCAGTGGGACTGAGCCACATTTCTGTGATGTAGAGTATGTCGGGCTGATGGTCATCTATGTGGTCAACTAGGGTATAGATCTTGTTGCATATTGACCTGGCGTTTATGAGCTCAATTGTTATTGGTCTTGGGGTGTTGTGTGTCTTGTGTGGTTCCTTTGTTTTGGCGTGTATGTTGGACTTGTGTTTTGCTTGTCTCTTTGTTGTAGGAGAACATTGTGAGTCCCTGTGGGTCTATGTATGTTGGTCTATGTATGTCCATATAGTTGTTGGAGGCCATGGTGAGTATGTGTGTGGGTGGTGGTAGTGTGTGTGAGGTGGAATGAGTAGTGTGAGTATGAGGCCGAGGGGGAAGATCAGATTTGTGTGCATGTTTTTGTTCAGTTCTGTGGTTTGCACTTACGGTTGCTGCTCTTCTCTCCTGGCTGCTTGCTGGGTCTTTTTGTTTATTTCGTGTGCTTTTTGGTGAGACTGTCTCTTTTTGATCTTTACGCCTTTGTGCCACGCCTAAGGGCCACGCCAAAGGGCAATCTGGCGAGGCCCTCAGGCGTGGGCCCGCCAGGCGCGGGTGTACTGGCTGGCACCAGCCTTTTCAAGCTGGCTCGGCTCCGCCTCCCACTGCCCCGATTGGGCAGGAGCCTCCGAGCAGGAGACAAAGGCTTCCCTCCTGTTCAGGCGCTCTACCACCGATCGGGGGAGCTGCTGGACCGCTGGCTGCTCTGCTCCATTGGAGCCGGCCTTTTCAAGCTGGCTCGGCTCCGCCTCCCACTGCCCAGATTGGACAGGAGCCTCCGAGCAGGAGACAAAGGCTTCCCTCCTGTTCGGGCACTCTACCCCCGATCGGGGGAGCTGCTGGACCGCTGGCTGCTCTGCTCCGTTGGAGCCGGCTTTTCCAAGCTGGCTCGGCTCTGCCTCCCACTGCCCTGATTGGGCAGGAGCCTCCGAGCAGGAGACAAATGCTTCCCTCCTATTCGGACACTCTACCCCCGATCGGGGGAGCTGCTGGTTCTTCCCTTTCCTCGGCTACTTTCACCTCCTCCACTTCTAGGGCTGCATAATGGTTCTTCAATTCAAGGGCTAAAGGAGTAGGATTGGTATTTCTGCAGGCCCTGGTGACTTGTGTCCAACCTTCATCATTTTGTAGGCTCCCATCTTCTCCTCTGCTGGAGAGCTTGGATGTTTTAAGAAGTATCTTATTAATATACTTCTTACTGTCATGAATGTTCCTCAGCCTCTCCTTGTTTCCTGAGAGCTTCAGCATGCAGATATCCTGCACATGGAACCAATCCTTTAACTGACATTGGGATCTCTGTAATGGGGGAAACAGCTTTGGTGACACCATTTTTCCCAGCCTTTGTTCAGTTGGTGGAGCTTAGGTACCTGTTGAAGCAAAAGAGAGAGAGAGACCTACCAAAGTACCAGCCAATTTCCCAGATGTCCTTTCAGAGAAAAAAACAATTAACTTCTTTTAAGTGTGTTCTAAATGTGCTATTCCAAGTCCCTTTGTGTAGCTAATTGGGGAGGTGCCCTATAAAGCAAGACTGTTCACATGGGGTGGGTGGAAGTTGGGAGGGTAGGGAGGGAACTAACACCTGATGAAGTGTCAGTAGCTTCAAAGAGCTGAGAAGGATACTGAAAGCAGAATTTATAAACCTACCTCACTAAAGAAAATATTTCCCCTTTTGTACTAAGGAACCAAAAAGAATGTAACTTTGTTTTAAAAATGTACCAAAAACCCTTTTAAGAGCTCTCAGGCAGAGAACTAGTAATTAATAGATAGATACCCTTATCTTTGTTTGAAATGCAGAGCCTCTGTTAGGAATGCACCAACGTGCAAAACTCTGAAGCCCTTTATTCTACCTCAGCTGCTATCAGTTCTTTTATAGGCTGATAAGGCCCACTAACTCCTGATGAGGTGTCAGTAGCTTCAAAGAGCTGAGAAAGATAATGAAAGCAGAGTTTCT
This sequence comes from Ichthyophis bannanicus, assembly GCA_033557465.1. Lineage (NCBI taxonomy): Eukaryota > Metazoa > Chordata > Amphibia > Gymnophiona > Ichthyophiidae > Ichthyophis > Ichthyophis bannanicus. The sequence goes on along the minus strand of CM066036.1, from coordinate 291,781,136 downwards.
AAACCTACTCCACTAAAGAAAATATTTCCCCTGTTGAACTAAGGCACCAAAAAGAATGTAACTTTGTTTTAAAAATGTACCAAAATCTCTTAAAAGAGCTCTCAGGCAGAGAACTAGTAATTAATAGCCACACACCTTTACTTTTGCTTGAAATGCAGAGCCTCTGTTAGAAATGCCAGAGACTAGAAATATAAGAGGAAAAAGAAAATGATTAGTTCTGACTGTGTGAGGCATTTTAGTACTAGACCCAATAAATCCTCTTTTAAGCAATATGCTGCTAGCATGATAGATCTGGCTGCTTTGCTGTTTATAAATGATTGGTCTGGGGTTTTTTTCATGAGGTGTCAGTGATACTGAGGTGCTTATAGAAAAGATAGTAAATGAATTTGCTGGTTCTTTTAATTTTCAACTTTTGCTTCTATCTCTTTCTGAGCATAACTAAAATAAGATCATGTGTTAAATATTAATCCACAGCATAGCACTAAAGTGGAAATTGTGTGTCTTAGCTCCACAATATGTTGCACAATTAAGTAGAATTCAATGACCTGATTTGGTTGCTGTTACTATTTTTGCTTTTAACATAAGAGCATAAGATATGCCATACTGGGTCAGACCAAAGTCCATGAAGTCCAGTATCCTGTTTCCAACAGTGGCCAATCTAGGTCACAAGTACCTAGCAGTTTCCCCAAAAGACACACATTCCACAATGCTTGTATTGGGACAAGAAGTAGATTTTGCGGGTCCCATTTAATAATGGTTTATGGACCTTTCCTCCAGAAACTTGTCCAAACCTTTTTATAATCCAGCTACACTAACAGCTTTTACTACATCTTCCACTAACGAATTCCAGAGTTTGATTACGCGATAAGAGAAAAAATATGTTCTCTTATTAGTCTTATATGGGTTACAATGTAGCTTCATTGCATGTCCCCTAGTCTTTCTACATTTTGATGGTATAAACAACCAATCTACATTTAACTGTTTCACTCCTTTCATTAATTTATAGACCTCTATCATATCTCCCCTCAGCCGTCTCTTTTCCAGGTTGAAGAGCCCTAACCTTTTCAGCTTCTCCTCACAGGGGTATCCTTCCATCCTCTTTAGCATTTTGGTGGCTCTTCTCTGTACCGTTTCTAATTCTGCTATATACTTTTTAAGATACGGTGACCAGAACTGCACTCAATATTTGAGGTGCGGTCACACTATGGAATGATACAGAGATGTTATAATATCCTTTGTTTTATTCTCTATTTCTTTCCTTATGGTTCCTAGCATTCTATTTGCTTTCTTGGAAGCCACTCTACACTGGGCGGAGGGTTTCAATGTGTTATCCATGATGATGCCTAAATCTTTTTCCTGGTGGTGGTTCCTAATGTGGAACCTTGCATCATGTTACCATAGTTTGGGTTGTTCTTACCTAGGTGCATAACGTTGCACTTGCCCACATTAAATTTCATCTGCCATTTGAATGTCCAGTCTTCTAATTTATTAAGGTCTTCTTGCAATTTTTCACAATCCTCTTGGGTTTTAACAAGTTTGAATAATTTTGTGTCATCTGCAAATTTAATTACCTAACTCGTTATTCCCAATTCCAGGTAATTTATGAATATGATAAAAAGCTGCGGACCCAGCACAGATCCCTGGGGTACTACTCCACTATTCACCTTCATACATTGTGAAAATTGGCCATTTGGCCCTACCCTCTGCTTTCTATTTTTTAAGCAGTTACAGATCCACAATAATACACTGCCTCCTATGCCAAGACTTTTTAACTTTGCCAAGAGTCTCTCATGAGGGACCTTTTCAAAGACTTTCTGAAAATCCAGATGCACTATATCGACAGACCCAACTTTGTCTACCTGCTCATTTACACCTTCAAAAAAATATAACAGATTAGTAAAACAAGACCTTCCCTGGCTAAAGCCATGTTGTCTGTCACCCATTAAACCATGTTCAGAAATTTTGTTTTTAATAATGTTTCTACCATTTTCACTGGTCCAGGTGATTTCCTACTCTTCAGTTTATCAAAACGTTGTAATAGATTTTCCCCGTTTATCAATATTTATTTTAATTCTTCTGCTGCATCAGTTTTAAATACCATTTTAGACGTGTAACTTCCCTACATTTTCTTCAGTAAAGACTGAAGCAAAGAATTCATTCAGTCTCTCCGCTATGGCCTTGTCCCCTCTTAGTGCCCCTTTTATCCTTCTATCATCCAATGGTCCAACTGCCTCTCTCACAGTTTTTTTTTGCTATGAATGTACTTGTTTTATTATGCATTTTTTCTTCCACAGCAATATTCTTTTCAAATTCTCTCTTTACCTATCTTATCAATGCCTTGCATTCAACCTGTCAGTGTTTACATTGTTTCCAGTTTTCTTCATATGGCTCCTTTTTCTATTTCTTGAAAGATGCTTTTTTGGCGACAACAGCCTCTCTGACATCACCTTTAAACCATGTTGGCAGTTTTTTTGGACTTCCTTCCAATTTTTTTAAAGCGTGGACTACAACTGGTCCCAAGACAGGATTTTTAAACAACATTCATGCTCGATGTAAATCTTTAAACTTTGCAGCTGCTCCTTTCAGTTTTATCTTAACTGTTTTCCTCATTTTATCATAGTCTTCCTTTTGAAAATTAAAAGATAGTGCTGTGGATTTCCTCGCCGTCCTTCCTCCATTTATTAAATCAAACGGATCATGCTATGATCACTATTGCCAAGTGGCCCCTTTATTTCTTGCACCAGATCTTGTGTTCCACTAAGGACTAGGTCCAAGATGGCTTCCCCTCTTGTCAGCTAATGAACCAGCTGCTCCAAGAAGTAGTCATTTTTGTTATCTAGAAACTTTATCTCCCTAGCATGTCCTGCCGTGACACTGAATAAGTCGATACCAGGGTAATTGAAATCACCTATTATTATTAGTGTGTTGTAAATATTGTTAGCTTCCCTGATTTCTTTGAACATTTTATCATCCATTTGTTCATTCTGGCCAGACAGTCAATAGTATACCCAATCACCATCGCCTACCCTTTTTACATGGAATTTCAATCCATAGAGATTCTACAGTGTATTTTGTTTTCTGCAAAGCTTTAATCCTGTATAACTCAATGCCCTTTCTAACACAGTGCGCAACCCCGCCACCAATTTGATCTACTCTATCATTGCAATATAATTTGCATCTAGGTATTACAGTATCCCACTGGTGTCTGCCTTCCACCATGTCTCTGAGATACCAATCATATCTAACTTCTCATTTAGGCTATATATTCTAACTATAGCAACTACATCTGCTTCCTCAGGGTTATATTTGACAGCACTCATGTAAACAGCAAAGCAGCTTCACATTTTTTTCCTGTAAAGGATTTGAAGACAGTTGTATTTAGTTTAAAAACCCTAAAAAACAGTTTGGCATTTCTTTCTTGGAACGTATCCTGCCTTTTTCATGCTTGGGCTACCAAAATGAATAATAGAAAAATAATCTTAACAACAGTTTCTATGTGTCCTGGAAGGAGATGTATAAAGAATATTATCTGACCACGCTGTACATCAAAGAGTACATAATGAAACTGTTCATGGTGAGATAAACCCGGCCAGTAGTTATCACTAATCAAAAATATATGAATACTTTTCTTTGATCAATTTAATGCATTTTTGCTAATATAAGCTGCTAACATTTTCAAAACATTATGTTATTGTTAAGTGCTGCCAAGTCAATGTTGAGTCATGGCGACCCTCTGTTTGATCTTCAGTCGGCGGCTAATTGTTGATACAATGGCATCCATAGCTGCTGTTATTATATTGAGTGCTGTCCAACCTGAGGATCCAATTTTCCAGTACTATATTGCAATTTGTTTTGTTGTGACTATCCATTAGCAAGATACAGAGGTAGATTGCTAGGCCTTTCTTCTGTGCAGGTAATGCCAGTGTTGTTGCCGTTGTTACAGAAATGTGATCCTTTGCTGCCAACACCATCCCATACTGCTGCAGCCCGGATGGGTGATTTGTCTTGGTCTTGCACCTCAGTTGAGACCTGTCCATCTTGGAAAACCTGTCAGAAGTTAAGCTACTGATAGCATGGTTATCAGCATCACTGATGCACACAAGCCCTCGCAGCACAACAAACCACAAACCAAGTAAAGGTCAAAGCAATAAAGGTATATAATAGCCTTGCATTGGCCAATACAAATTTGTGTGGATATTTTTCCTTCATCAATACTGTGTCAAAACAATATAGAGTAATGATGAAGGAAAAATATCCACACAAATTTGTACAGGACTAGCGCAAGACTATTAGAAGCCTTTGCATTGGTTATGTACCCCTCCTCAATATCTCAGTGCCTCTCTTTCCCCTTAATTATCTTAATGCCTGTAGACTCATTCCCCACTCTCTCCCAGAGAATATCCCACCATCACATCACTCATCCCAGAACAATCAAGTAAAGGTGTATAAAAGTGCACCACATTATTAAATATTAAACTCTGTGTTTTATGTACATACATATTGAGGGAAATTTCCAGAAGCCATTTATCTGGGTCATTTATTTATTTATTTTTATTTAGACAGTTTTGTATACCGCCTTATCCTTCAATCAAAGCGGTCACAACACAATTGGGGGATACATTTAACACGCGGGGATATGAGACACATTCACTAATACTTACAGGGAACATGGGCAATGGAGGGTTAAGTGGCTTGCCCAAGACCACAAGGAGCATCTGTGGGACTAGAAACCCCAGTCCTTCCGGCCCAAGGTTGCTGTCCTCTAGTGGGATTTGAACCCCCAACCTTCTGGCCTGAAGTACTGTGCCCCAACCACTAGGCTACTCCTCCCTCAGGTATGGAATCAAGACACATCACTTTCAGCAGGCTTTTGAGTTAACTTGATGGTTTGGGATTTTCTTGTTTTATTTCTTCTTTAATGTTTTATTGAAGTATGTTATTTATTTTTTTATGATGGCTTTATTGAATTGATTGTTTTGTGAGCTGTTTGCTATATGTTGCTATATGTTGCAAACAGGAAAATGGAGCTCACTCTGAGGAGAAGGAGATTACCAGTGGTGTGCCCCAGGGATCTGTCCTTTGTCCGATTCTTTTTAACATCTTTGTTAGTATATAGCAGAAGAGCTGTTGGGTAAGGTTTGCAGAAGGTATAGATAACATGAGGAGGGACCTAGCTAAGCTTGAAGAAAGGTCTAGAATTTGGCAGCTGAGATTTAATATTAAAAAATGCAAGGTCATGCATTTGGGCTGCAGCAATCCAAGGGAGCAAAATAGTATAGGGGGTGAAGTACTTTTGTCCACTAAAGAAGAGCGGGTCCTAGGCGTGATTGTGTCTGATGATTTTAAAGTAGTTAAACAGGTAGAATAGATGACGGCAAAAGCTAGAAGGTTGCTTGCGTGCATAGGGAGAGGAATGGCCAGCAGAAGATAGGAGGTGATAGTGCTTCTGTATAAGTCTTTGGTGTGACCTCATTTGGAGTATTGTGTGCAATTCTGGAGACCGCACTTTCAAAAAGGATATAAACAGGCTGCAGTCCATACAGACAGACTTAAGGATCTTAATATGTACACCCTAGAGGAAAGGTGGGATAGAGGCGATATGATTGAAAGATTTAAATTCCTCCATGACATAAATGCACAGGAGGAGAGCCTCTTTCGATTGAAAGCAAGCTTTGCTATGAGGGGACATGGGATGAGGATGAAAGGGGATAGATTCAGAAGTGATATGTGGAAATATTTCTTTACAGAAAGAGTGGTGGATACATGGAATAGTCTTCCAGTGGAGGTAGTAGAGATGAGGACAATATCTGAATTCAAAGAAGCATGGGACAAACACAGAGGATCTCTAAAGGAAAAAAGGGGAATGTTATAGTTGCTGATATGGAAGGACAGACTAGATGGGCCATGTGGTCTTTTTCTGTCATCATGTTTCTATCTTTCTATTATTGTAATTCACCTTGGGCTAATATAAGAAAGGCATGCCAATTAATAGAAGCCATATCCCACCTTAATGAAGAGACCAGCATTTCCATCAATATCCATGTCTAGAGACAAGAAAATAAAACCACATACCAACAAAACTTATTACATGAAAAAGAGATTCTATATTTGTTCACAATTTGATCTCTTCCCTTTTCCTGAGAAGAATAATTTTTCAATAAGAACTAATTCAAGAGACACTTTCCTTCAGTTTGTAACGTGAGGAATTTGTTTCTAAAGAAGTGTTAATGTGAAGTAAGCAGCATAACAGTTGGAAGGCCAATATTTTAAGCATGTTTTTTGCATAGGGTATCTACTTAGGACCTGGAAGATTCTGGTCAGGACATTCACAATTCCCCAAGTATATTACATATACGTATAAGGACACTGGGAAATATGCATGTATTTGCCAGCACGTCCAGTGGAAGCAGCCATTTTATAAAGAGACCTATTGAAAACCAGAGGGCATCATGTGAGCTTATAAAGGGGCAACAGATTGCCTATGTGTTTTGAGGGGCCACAAGCTCCGTCCCAACTCTGCCTTAACTCCGCTCAACCGTGCCTCTAGCCCCCCTCCCACGGCCAGACAGCCATGGGCAGACAGGAAGGGTTTTTGCTTCAATCGCGGCTCTCTTCTGCTCTTCTGCCTGTGGGGGATGGGATCCCCACCAGCAGTCTGCTGCCTACCCATCCGCAATCATGGCCTTCCATTCCTCTTGTGCATGTGGGTAGGCAGACTTCTGCCATGAATGCAGCAGAGAAATATTGGAAGGGTCAGGGCCTGTTTGGCCCACCCCGTTCTGACACCTTTGGGCCTATGCACATATGAGTGCTGGCAAGAGCATATGTAAGTACCGATCTTGCAACATTTGCTGGCAAGTACACATGCATATGTGCTGATTCCACAAAACTATAGATTCAAAAGGCATAATTACCCCCTCAGTCACAGGTCCAACGTCCTGCCAAGAGCACCTTGGAGGCACCAAAATTTGTTATGATGTCAATAAATTAGTTTACAAAACATTGTTGAGCAAACTTTGGACCGCAAATGCTTTCCAAGGTGAAGGTAAAAGAGAATACTGAGCATGGCAACATTATAAATCTGTCAGACTTAAACTAGGAACCTGTAACAGCAAGGGACAATGCATTAAATACCAGAATACAAATCCCTCTAGAATTGCTAGATGTAAAATACATTTGCCCAACTCAATCTCTTTTGAGTTTTTCATGCTTTGTATTAGTTAAATTTGTCTCCTGGAGCAAAGCATTTTGTGACTTCTGCTTTTACAGAAACTGAAGAATGTGCTTTCGCTTACCTGATGAAGACAATCCCCTTCAGTTCAAGTACACACATAAAAGGCCATTAAAAAATGAAAAAAATAACTATGTGGCCACCACAAAATTAAAGCTGAAACCAAAACAAAAGATTTAACATGTCTATATTAAACTTTAAGAGCGCTTCCTTTCCAAGATGGCGACAGAGTTGTTCTGAGGCGGAATGCCTAAACGAAAGGGCAAGCAGCAGAAGGCTCCTCCCGCGGAGCCTTCTTTGGCAAAACCCTCTCTTTCCACTGGAACTGGTCCGATGGATCGCTTCGTTCAATTATCCAGGCAACAAGTTGGGGAGATACGAGCGGCATTTGGAGTACCGATTGATGGAGATACGGTGTCTCCTGCCTTGGATGTGACTCTCTCCCCGGATGGAGTACTCCGCCCTCTCCTCCGAACATACCGTCACTTCCTCCTTCTGGCGCTACTGCGGCTCCCTCCGAAATGGTGGACGCTGTCGTGTGCGAGCGGGGCCCGACTGAGGTGAAGGCCGGTAAGCAGCTGGTGACAGCTATCTGCCATCTGTTGAGGGCGTTGGAGCTACTCAGAGTTTGACTGGGCCTAAGGGAGAGGAAGTTTCCTTGCCGTCTGGGAATGTGCTGCCTGTTGGTTTTACCCTGTCACGGCCCTCGGTCATATCCCTGGACAGTATTTGGGACTCAATTTCACAATTAGCCTCTGCTGTGACTCAACAGATAGTAGTGACTGTTTCTCGAGTGTCTAAGCTTGAGGAATCCTCGTCTAAGTCCCAAGCCGAACTATTGAATGTTCACGCTCAGGTTACTATTAATACTCAAGATTTAAAACGTATGGTTGATGTTACTGAGTCCTTGGTAAGAGAAAATGTGGGAATGCGGCTGAAACTGGAGACTTTGGAGAATGTCACTAGATCTACTAATGTGCGGTTATTAAATTTTCCTATGGTTCCTTTGGTTTCTCCTGTTGAACTGTTCAAGAGATATCTGCAAGAAGCCTTGAAGGTTTCGTCTGACTTATTGCCTCCTATAACTAAAGCCTATTTCTTACCTGCTGGTAAGAGAATGGGGAAAAAAGTAGTTGGCTCTTCAGAGTTGGAATTACTGGATGTTTCTGCCTTACTTCAAACTCCTAAGGATGAAGAAGTACCTGTCTCTACCCTGATAGTTGCTTTGGCTCTACCATCGGACAGAGAGGCTCCTCAAGCTCTATTTCAAACAGCGATCTAACTTGTTTTTTGGGAAAAAAATTGCGCTCTTTCCTGATGTATCTAGGGAGACACAAAAAGGCGTAAGGCCTTTTTGATTCTTCGTCCAGGGGTAAATCGGCTGGGTGCTATGTTTACGCTTAGATATCCTTGTAAATGTGTAATTGTTTTTCAATCACAGAAGTATGTTTTCTTTCAGCCGGAGGATCTTTCCTCCTTTATTAGTGCTCATATTATAACTTCATCCCCTATTGAGTAGCTTACTCCTATGTATAGTATTGCTTGGTTCTCTGTCGCCCTCTGGTAGTTTGATTGTGTTTTTTCTTTCCTTAGTGTGCGGGGGTTGTCCCTGACCCTTGTCACAATTTTCCCTTCCTCTCCCCCAATATACATTTTAGGGGACTAACGTTATCCTGCTTAATTCTTATTTCTTTGTTTGGAATATTTCCTTTGTTAATTGTAAATGACTGCAGGTTTAACTTCTGTACAAGTGAATGCTTGATTTATTGTATAAATGCATAAATATAAAATAAAAAACAAAACAAAAAAACTTTAAGAGCAAGAAGCAAAAAGAGCAAGTAAATACAGAACAGACTCACATCAGTGCAATAGTTTTCTACTGCTTTTAACCAAGACAGCCATGCTCTCTCTCTGTGAATTTTAAGAGATCCATTTTTAACTTCTAAATTAAGAAGAGAAAAAGTCAACTTCCTTAACCACGGTGAGACCTGGCTACAGACTTTCCCACTTTGTCATCACAGAGAGATAAGCATTCGTAGCGTTACGACTATTCCTTTGGGAGATGTGCCTGCTACTGGATATGGCACTGATTATATAGGCTTTTGATAACCTGTCTGCTAAATGTTCTCCTGGAGGGCACTTGATAATTGGGGTCAGTAGCTTCCAAAACCCCATGTTCTCAATAGCCTGCAGGAGCCGGTCATCTAGGGCAATTACTTCCTTGGCGCACTCTGCTAAAACCTTCGATATTGCTTGCCAGTTGACGTTGGACAGTGATTTTAAATTCAACCCCATCTTTTCCATGATGACTTCCCTAGATGAGTGCTAGGGCTACTGATCTGCTATCTTATTAAGGAAAGAGTCTGGGAGTTCTGCATGAGAAATGAATTTCCTCTTTTCTGTAGCTTTCCTTCTGCTGCTACTTACTGCAAAATGAAGTCTCCAGTAAGGGTTGCATTTATTAGTGCGCATTCAGTTCTTCAATGTACCTTTAAAAATGTTGTGAGCGCTAAACTGATTTAACTGCACTACAAAGCTACAGTAATAGTTACAATTGGGTTTAGTGCATGCTAACTCTTAGCATATGCCCATAGTATCCATTATCGTACTGACATAAGAACATAGGAAATGCATTATTGGGTCAGACCAAGTTCCATCAAGCCTAATATCCTGTTTCCAAAAGTGGCCAATCCAGGTCACAAGTACCTGGCAGGTTCCCAAAAAGATACATAGGTTACACAGTGCTTGTCCCGGGGTAAGCAGTGGATTTCTCGGATTCTCCTTAATAATGGTTTATGGACCTTTCCTCCAGGAACTTGTCCAAACCTTTTTTAAACCCAACTACACTAACAGCTTTTATTACATCTTCCGGTAATGAATTGCAGAGTTTGATTAAACGGTGAGTGCTGGTATGGTATGGTAGATTTGCTCCGTGGATCCTCAATGATGTTTGTAGTGTTTTATATAGTTTACAGTAAGCCAGGTACTGGAGAATGTTTATGTTGTTGTTAGAGATGACCAGAATCAGATTTGGGTTTTTTTTAATATACTGAGTTCTATGGGTGAATTATCTAGTTCTGCTTTGCAGCCATAACACAGTTTATTGCAACAAAATAAAATGAGTTATAATTTTATATTTTGATATTATAAACTGCACTATGGTCCTTGCTTTTTCTTTTAGTTTTTTGTTGTGTAAGCATCTTGCATTTTCTTTGTTTTTTACAGCATATTTATTTATTTATTTATTTATTTAACAGTTATTTATATACCGCTCTTTCCCTAGTATCAAGTGCGGTTTACATGGAACAGTAGGTTAATTGGTATGTAATATACCAAGTCAGTTTACATAGAACAGATAATTATAATTTACAAGGAATGTTGTAACATTAAAGGTATAACATATTAGAACATATATACATTGTTAGTTTAAATCTATAATCATCATGTGAATGAGAGTGTGGTATGGTTAATAGTGTATTAGTGATATTTATTTTGAAAATAGAGTATGTAATAATAATGTATAAATGTTAGCCTGTATCTATTTGAGTATTCTGTATATATATATTTATTTAGTATATATATATTTATTTAGTATATATATTTATATTAACAATATGCTGGTCCAATATACAGTTTCAGGAGTTATGCTGGGATTGTCAAGCCCCTCTTAGTATTTATATTGGTGTAGAAGGTGCTGTGTTGGGGTCACAAAGCCCCTCTTATTTTTGTGAAGGTAGGAAATGCTATGTAGGGGTTACTAAGCATTTTTGTTTTGCAAAAGTGGAGAATGTTGTTTTTGGGCTGCCAAGTTGCTTTTGTGGATATGGGAGGTGGTGAATTGGTGCAATTGAGCCCCTCTTCTTTGGCACATTTAGTGGAATGTTTTCTAAGCTCCCATGCGGGCCCTGCTCATGCGACAGTGGCAGCAAACTTACTTCATCATGTTTGCTGCACTGCCTTCACTCTTGTAAGGTTGCCACAGTGTGACTCTTATTGTGATACTTTGGCCTGGTGAGGAACAGCCACTGGGCCAATGGTAAACTTACAAGAGCAGAGGCACTGCAGCAAATATGATAAAGTAAGTTTACTGTGCTGTCTTATCACTGCTGTGTGGGGCCCCTTTCTGCCCAGGATTTCCTGCATTGCGGGGGCTGCTTGGATGGAATTTATGCTTCTGGGTGATCCCTAGGGGCATATTTACAAAAGTGCTGTAAGTAGCACACGGCTAACGTTTGGTTACTGCACATTTCTAACATGGCAAGTGTGGAGCTGCTGTGGTTATTGCAGGGGGCAATGCCACAGTAGGAAAATAATGCCACACTACTGGTAGTTGCAACTGTGCATCAGATGCACAGGAGCTCTGTGAAGGCATGTGCTACCTGCTCCCTGCACTTTCTAACATCAATGTGACCCCCCCCCCCCCTAGACAGGTGTATGTCATTGGATCCACAGAAGTGTTATGTGCGGAGGGTTAAGAGCACCTTGAAGATGCCTTCATGATAAGAGAGAGCACATGCAGGTAGCTGCAACATGCTATGGAACCATAGGAGCAGGACAGCAGATAGGCTCTATATGGGACTCCGGGGATAACTATAGTATAAAGGTGTACCAACACTAATGGATTCCATACCGTATAATGTCTGAGAGAGGAGAAGGAACAATATAATGGGTTGACACAGCCCACCACAACCCAGTAGAGAGAACAGACAACAATACGTGGGACAATCCCACAACAGAGCACAGTGCAAATGGGCAGTGAAAGACAGAGAAGGCCGACTGGGGAATATGTGCACCCTGCTGTGCAGCATGGAGATATGGGCCAAAGTACAACAGAGTAGGCCATGCAAATCAGTGAAGCAAGTCCATAAATAGAGACTGTGCTCTGGCCGTGTTTGTTTGAGTTAGGGCACAAAAGCTTTATCCACATATGCAGATGGCACCATCTTGGTGAAGGAAGGGTGTCAGCACGGCTCAGAATGTGGGCTCTGGAGTTTGTAACTCTCTTATCCTGAGTCATGTAGAGTGCCTGACAACCTAGGATGCAATAGGCAGGTGGTTAGCTTTTAGTGTAGGGTGGGACTGTTTTTCCTTCCAGGGGTTAGAAGACTATCCACAGAAGCCACCCATGATGCTAACGCAGTGAGAGGTCTGAGGACACACTGCAATACATTCTATATCCAACCAATTGGTCGCCAGTTCAAATATACCTGCTTTCAGGAAACTGAAGGTCTCCAAATTCTAGGGAGTCCACGAAAGCTCCCAGGTGAGAAGCCTATCTCATTACCTTAGAAAAATGCTAGGTGAGAACTCCAACTGAACAAACCCTTTTTTGGTGATTTAAATGTAAACATGTGCCCTGAACTAGAGGGCCACAGACATGCACCTAAAAACAGATCACATGACAGATACATGGACCCCTATGCAGGGGGTGGTGGTCGGATAGCACAATTATATGCCATTCATACAATTTACCAGTAGTTATGATACCTCATTTGCATGCCCCATGCCCAAGGTGTTCAGTTCTCCTACTACTACTTATCATTTGTATAGCGCTACAAGGTGTATGCAACAAGTAAGAGACAGTCCCTGTTCTTAAGAGCTTACAGTCTAGTCAAGACAACCAACACAATAGTCAAGATAGACAACACAAGTGAGGATTAGCATATATCCAAGGGAATGGTAAGAAAACTCATAGGAGGCGAACAGGAGAATAGAGGGATTAGGATCCAAAAGCAGTCTCAAAAAAGTGAGTTTTTAGCCTGGATTTGAACAGGGCCTCAGATGGAGCCTGACGTACCAACTCAGGAAGTTAGTTCCAGGCATAAGGAGCCACCTCCAACCCCAGCTACAGCAATCAATGTTCTTTATGTCTTCTTCTCTCTCTAATCTTTATTTTCCTGTTTTTATTTTAACAAAGGCATGGGGAGAGGTGACCTGCATGGAGCAGCAAGTGCACCTACACTTGCCACCTTGCTGGGCAGACCAGATGGACCATATTGGTCTTTATCTGCTGTCATATACTATGTTACTATGTTACTATGTACTATGTTGAAGGATACTACAAAAAGCAGAGAGGTTCCAAAAAAGAGTAAAGTAGCCCAAATGCCCTCGAGTATGGAGCAGACAGAGCTTAAAGATCCCAAATTACCCATGTCTACCAATAGCCAAATTAATATGAATAAAATACAGTCTCTAAAATGCTTGTATGCAAATGCTAGAAGTCTAAAAAACAAGATGGGAGAGTTAGAATATATAGCACTAATCGAGAGGTTAGATATGACTGGAATATCAGAGACATGGTGGAACGAGGACAACCAGTGGGACACTGTGATACCTGGGTACAAACTATATCATAATGATAGAGCTGATCAAATTGGTGGAGGGGTTGCGCTCTATGTTAGAGAGGGCATTGAGTCAGAAAGGATTAAAGTTTTGCAAGAAACAAAATTTGCTGTAGAATCTCTATGGATTGAAATTCCATGTAAAAAGGGGAAGGCGATGGCAGTGGGGGTGTACTATCGTCCGCCTGGCCAGAATGAACAAATGGATGATGAAATGCTCAAAGAAATCAAGGAAGCTAGCAAAAGTTACAGTGCAGTAATAATAATGGGTGATTTCAATTACCCCGGCATCGACTGGTTCAGTGTCACAGCAGGACATGCTAGGGAGATAAAGTTCCTAGATGAAATAAATGACTGCTTCTTGGAGCAGCTGGTTCATGAACCGACCAGAGGGGAAGCCATATTAGACCTAGTCCTTAGTGGAACACCAGATCTAGTGCAAGAGATAAGGGTGTTGGGGGCCACTTGGCAATAGTGATCATAGCATGATCGCCTTTGATTTAATTAGTGGAGGAGGGATAGTAAGGAACTCCACAGTACTACCCTTTAACTTTCGAAAGGGAGACTATGATAAAATGAGGAAAACAGTTAATAAAAAACTAGAAGGAGCAGTTGCAAAGGTTAAAGACGTACATCAAGCTTGGATGTTGTTGAAAAATACTATCTTGGAAGCCCAGACCAGCTGTATTCCACGATTTAAGAAAAGTGGAAGGAAGTCCAAAGAACTGCCAGCATGGTTTAAAGGTGAGGTCAGAGAGGCTGTTGTTGCCAAAAAAGCATCTTTCAGGAAATGGAAAAAAGAGCCAAATGACGAAACCTGGAAACAGCACAAGCACTGGCAAGTCAAATGCAAGGCATTGATAAGGCAGGCAAAGAGAGAATTTGAGAAGAAGCTTGCTGTGGAAGCAAAAACAAGAAATAAAGACCTTTTCAAGTACATTCGTAGCAAAAAACCTGTGAGAGAGTCAGTTGGTCCATTAGATGATAAAGGGGTTAAAGGAGCACTAAGAGGCAACAAGGCGATAGCGGAGAGACTGAATGAATTCTTTGCTTCAGTCCTTACTGAGGAAGATGTAGGGATGTTACCCATGACTGAAGTGGTATTTAAAGGTGCGGAAGAATTGAAGGAAATATCGTTACATCGGGAAGATGTCTTACAACTATTAGATAAACTGAAGAGTAGCAAATCACCTGACCCGGATGGTATACATCCAAGGGTGTTGAAAGAACTGAAATATGAGATTGCAGACCTGCTATTAGTAATCTGTGAACTATCATTAAAATCATCTCTAATACCTGAAGATTGGAGGATCGCCAATGTAACACCAATTTTTAAAAAGGGTTCCAGGGGTGATCCGGGAAACTACAGACCGGTGAGCCTGACGTCAGTACCGGGAAAAATGGTAGAAACCATCATAAAGAATAAAATTACTCAGCATGTAGATAGTCACGACCTAATGGGAGACAGCCAACATGGCTTTAGACAAGGAAGATCTTGTCTTACTAATCTGTTATGTTTTTTTGAAGGAGTGAATAAACAGGTTAACAAAGGTGAGTCGGTTGATATTGTGTATCTGGACTTTCAGAAAGCCTTTGACAAGGTCCCTCATCAGAGACTTTTGGCAAAACTAAAGAGTCATGGGATAGGAGGCAGTGTACTATTGTGGATCAGGAACTTGTTAAAAGATAGAAAGCAGAGGGTAGGGCTAAATGGCCAATTTTCCCAATGGAGAAAGGTGAATAGTGGTGTACCCCAGGGATCTGTGCTGGGTCCACTGCTTTTTGACATATTCATAAATGACCTGGAAAGTGGAATAACGAGTGAGGTTATCAAATTTGCAGATGACACAAAACTATTTAAAGTTGTTAAAACCCAAGAGGATTGTGAAAAATTGCAAGAGGATCTTGATAAATTGGAAGACTGGGCATCAAAATGGCCGATGAAATTTAATGTGGACAAGTGCAAGGTTATGCACCTAGGGAAGAACAACCCAAACTATGGTTACACGATGCAAGGTTCCACATTAGGAACCACCACCCAGGAAAAAGATTTAGGCGTCATTGTGGATACCATGTTAAAACCCTCGGCCCAGTGTGCAGCGGCAGCCAAGAGAGCAAATAGAATGCTAGGTATGATAAGGAAAGGAATGGAAAATAAAACAAAAGATATTATAATGCCTCTATAAAGTTCCATGGTGAGACCGCACCTTGAATATTGTGTGCAATTCTGGTCGCCGTATCTTAAAAAGGATATAGCGATTTTAGAAAAGGTTCAGAGAAGAGCCACCAAAATGGTAAAGGGGATGGGAGTATACTCCTATGAGGAAAGGATAAAAAGGTTAGGGCTCTTTAACCTGGAAAAGAGATGGCTGAGGGGAGATATGATAGAAGTCTATAAATTAATGAACGGAGTGGAACGGGTAAACGCAGATCGATTGTTTACGTTATCAGAATATAGAAAGACTAGGGGACATGCAATGAAGCTACAGGGTAAACTATTTAAGACTAATAAAAGAAAATATTTTTTTCACTCAACGTGTAATCAAACTCTGGAATTTGTTACCGGAGGATGTAGTAAAGGCTGTTAGTGTAGCTGGGTTTAAAAAAGGTTTGGACAAGTTCCTGGAGGAAAGGTCCATAAACCATTATTAAGAAGTGACCGAAGATATCAATGCTTGACCCAGTACAAGCATTGTGGAACTTGTGTCTCTTGGGGAAACTGCTAGGTACATATGACCTAGATTGGCCACTGTTGGAAACAGAATACTGGGCTTGATGGACCTTGGTCTGACCCAGTATGGCATATCTTATGATCTTATGATCTTATGTTATTGTAATTCTATTTCTTTTATTTCTTTTGTTCTTAAAATTGTAAACCACTCTGGTACTTTGTAGCAGAGATTGGTATAGAAAGTTTAAATAAACAAATAAATATCATGTGGAGGAGGTGGACTGCACACCCACATGCAAATGCTGGATAGAATGTTCCCCATTCCCTGCTGCTGCTGTTTTTGCTGGTGTTGCAGCCACCCCCCTGCTATCTATTCAGCACTCAGTCTTGTGCAATCATCTTCCCTGCTGCATAGGATGGCATAGGGGTAGAGTTCATGGATGCTGACCTGCCTCTGTTCTCTATACGGCTGTTGAAGGAGTATTGGGTGCCCCAGGGGACCCTCCAGGGTATGGCCCCTCACCAGATCATCTTGCCAGCAGCACATGCATGACCAGTGCATATGCATACCTGCACATCATACTTTCAAGACTACATTGTTTTGTATGTATATGTGTGCCCACTCTCCCAGCAGATAAGAACATAAGATATGCTATACTAGATCAGACCAAGGTCCATCAAACCCAGTATCCTGTTTCCAACAGTGGCCAATGCAGGTTCCACAATGCGTGTACCAGGGTAAGCAGTGGATTTCTCAAGTCCTCCTTAATAATGTTTTATGGACCTTTCCTTTAGGTGCTTGTCCAAACCTTTTTAAACCCAGCTACACTAATAAATTTATGCCTTTGAATTATGGTGCTGGCAATGAATACTGTGTATATCATGGACTGCCCGAAGAACAAACCAGTAAGTGCTAGAGGAGATCAAACCTAAGCGTTCCTTAGAAGCTCAGATGACAAGATTTAAACTTCATACTTTGGACACATCATGCAAAGAGAGAGATCATTAGAGAAATATATAATGCTTGGCAAGGTAGAAGGTCACTGTAAAAGAGGAAGGCCGGCTATTAGATGGATTGATAAAATATCAGCAGCAATGGATACCACTCTATCAACAATGAACTGCTTGGCTGTAGACCGAACAATGTTTAGGTAAACTATCCAGAGGGTTGCCAGGGGTCGACACCACCTCAACGGCACTTAACAACTTAACAACACTAATAGCTTTTACCATATTCTCCAGCAACAAATTCCAGAGTTTCATTATGAATTGTGTAAAAAAATATTTTCTCTTATTAGTCTTAAATGGGTCACTTTGTAGCTTCATCTTGTGTCCCCAAATCTTTCTACATTTTGATGGTGTAAACAACCGATCTACATTTACCCATTCCATTCATTAATTTATAGATCTCTTTTCCAGGTTGAAAAGACTTAACCTTTTAAGCCTTTCCTCATAGGGGTATCCTTCCATCCCCTTTAACATTTTGGTGTTTCTTCTCTGTACCTTTTCTAATTCCACTATATCCTTTTTTAAGATATGGCGACTAGAACTGCACACAATATTCAAGGTGCAGTCATACCATGGAAAGCTACAGAGGAATTATAATATCCTTGTTTTATTCTCTATTCCTTTCTTGGCCACCGCTGCATAGTGGGCGGAAGGTTTCAAGATATTATCCACGATGACACCTAAATCTTTTTCCTGGGTGGTGGTTCCTAATGTGGAATCTTGCATCATTTAAAAATAGTAAGTCAACCAAAATAAACTATCAAAGAAAACAAATACATGGAATTCAAAGAACCTGCACGGAGTCCTAAAGTCCAAACAAGCAATTTATTTTTTTTAACTTTGGTGATTAAAAAAAAATCTAAATATTCAGGTTTGTTCTGTTTAAATCATGTCTCCAGATCTTGACAGTCACTACGTCATCACTCCAGACTGTCCTTTGATTTCCAATGTATCTTTTGCCCTCTATCATGCCCTCCATTACTAACAAATTAATTAATTATTCCTTCATTTAGTTATACATTTAAGGATTGGGCAACTACCGGCCCTCTGGGGGCACCCATTGCTGTTTGCTTCAGTCTCCTCTTCAACACCCGATGCCGACTTCCGGCTGCAAACAGGAAGCCATCATTAGGTGTCAGAGAGAGGGGCAGAAAGCAAACAGCTTTGCAGTGCTGATGCTTAAAGATACGTGCCGCCGCTGCACATCCCAGAGAGGGGCAGCAGCAGCAGCAGCGGCAATGGGCACCAGAGGGGAGGAGGGGCACAAGGGATGAGGTTCACCTAGGGCACCTCATCTCCTTGTACCGGCCCTTTATATATATATTCATTTATTTATCAACCACCTTTATGGAGAGATTCACTCAAGATGGTATAGTTCAACTTAACATAGGCAACTTTCATCAAATGAACATAGTAAAATGACCAAAGTCAGTATAATACCCAGCTAAAACAGAGAGGTAAACTTGTGGTAGACAAATTAAATTATAGTAATAGCAACAATATAATATGGGGGGGGGGGTCTTTTACTAATGGGCACTAAGGAATTGCAGCTAATGCATGATTAGCACTGAAACCATGGTGCAAGACATGCGACTACCACACGTTAACTATCAGGGGCATGGAAAGCATTTCCCTAGGAGTTAATGCAGAGCCTTGTCCCATAGCTCATACTGCATTTGTGGAGGTGCACCTATTGAGGTGGCATTAGCTGAATGTGCTAATGCAGTTATTGCAAAGCGTTAACACAGCACTAACTGTGCCAAGCTTACCATGCCCGTGCTCTGCCCCTATGCCACCAACTTGTGCCTCTAACATGGGCTGTATAGTTAGTGCGGGAATCATCCTGTGCTAACTGGCAATGTGTGTCCCAGCGCATCTTTAGCGCACATTCTGCCAGGTAGCACCTGTTAGTAAATGACCCCCCACAGTGTCTGTAACATACACATGAAATCAGCCAGTTGAACATTTATATAACAGAAATATGGTTAAATACAAATGAAACATCTTAATGGTTAGCACCACTAGAAACTCTGGAAACACTATAATTTTGAACATGGGTAACAACGGGATGGGAATTGTTCCTGCCTAGACAATTCAACCAGGAATTACCCTGAAAATACAGGAGTGGCATTGAGGAGGGAGGTGTGGGAGGGTCTGGTAATGCTCTTGAGGGGGTAGACGGTTGTTCGGCATACTGACATGAAGGGAGGGATATGTTGTTGGGATCTCCTATCAGAAGTGGAATTTCTGTTCGGGCGCTCTACCACCTATCGGGGGAGCTGCTGGACCACTAGCTGCTCTGCTCTATTGGAGCCGGCCTTTTCAAGCTGGCTCGGCTCCGCCTCCCACTGCCCTGATTGGGCAGGAGCCTCCGAGCAGGAGACAAATGCTTCCCTCCTATTCGGGTGCTCTACCCCCGATCGGGGGAGCTGCTGGTTCTTCCCTTTCCTCGGCTACTTTCACCTCCTCCACTTCTAGGGCTGCATAATGGTTTTTCAATTCAAGGGCTAAAGGAGCAGGATTGGTATTTCTGCAGGCCCTGGTGACTTGTGTCCAACCTTCATCATTTTGTAGGCTCCCATCTTCTCCTCTGCTGGAGAGCTTGGATGTTTCAAGAAGTATCTTATTAATATACTTCTTACTGTCATGAATGTTCCTCAGCCTCCCCTTGTTTCCTGAGAGCTTCAGCATGCAGACATCCTGCACATGGAACCAGTCCTTTAACTGACATTGGGATCTTTGTAATGGGGGCAACAGCTTTGGTGACACCATTTTTCCCAGCCTTTGTTCAGTTGGTGGAGCTTAGGTACCTGTTGAAGCAAAAGAGAGAGAGAGACCTACCAACGTACCAGCCAATTTCCCAGATGTCCTTTCAGAGAAAAAAACAATTAACTTCTTTTAAGTGTGTTCTAAATGTGCTATTCCAAGTCCCTTTGTGTAGCTAATTGGGGAGGTGCCCTATAAAGCAAGACTGTTCACATGGGGTGGGTGGGAGTTGGGAGGGTAGGGAGGGAACTAACACCTGATGAAGTGTCAGTAGCTTCAAAGAGCTGAGAAGGATACTGAAAGCAGAATTTCTAAACCTACCTCACTAAAGAAAATATTTCCCCTTTTGTACTAAGGAACCAAAAAGAATATAACTTTATTTTAAAAATGTACCAAAAACCCTTTTAAGAGCTCTCAGGCAGAGAACTAGTAATTAATAGATACATACCCTTATCTTTGTTTGAAATGCAGAGCCTCTGTTAGGAATGCACCAACGTGCAAAACTCTGAAGCCCTTTATTCTACCTCAACTGCTATCAGTTCTTTTATAGGCTGATAAGGCCCACTAACTCCTGATGAGGTGTCAATAGCTTCAAAGAGCTGAGAAAGATAATGAAAGCAGAGTTTCTAAACCTACTCCACTAAAGAAAATATTTCCCCTGTTGAACTAAGGCACCAAAAAGAATGTAACTTTGTTTTAAAAATGTACCAAAATCTCTTAAAAGAGCTCTCAGGCAGAGAACTAGTAATTAATAGCCACACCTTTACTTTTGCTTGAAATGCAGAGCCTCTGTTAGAAATGCCAGAGACTAGAAATATAAGAGGAAAAAGAAAATGATTAGTTCTGACTGTGTGAGGCATTTTAGTACTAGACCCAATAAATCCTCTTTTAAGCAATATGCTGCTAGCATGATAGATCTGGCTGCTTTGCTGTTTATAAATGATTGGTCTGGGTTTTTTTTCATAAGGTGTCAGTGATACTGAGGTGCTTATAGAAAAGATAGTAAATGAATTTGCTGGTTCTTTTAATTTTCAACTTTTGCTTCTATCTCTTTCTGAGCATAACTAAAATAAGATCATGTGTTAAACATTAATCCACAGCATAGCACTAAAGTGGAAATTGTGTGTCTTAGCTCCAGAATATGTTGCACAATTAACTAGAATTCAATGACCTGATTTGGTTGCTTTTACTATTTTTGCTTTTAACATAAGAGCATAAGATATGCCATACTGGGTCAGACCAAAGTCCATGAAGTCCAGTATCCTGTTTCCAACAGTGGCCAATCTAGGTCACAAGTACCTAGCAGTTTCCCCAAAAGACACACATTCCACAATGCTTGTATTGGGACAAGAAGTAGATTTTGCGGGTCCCATTTAATAATGGTTTATGGACCTTTCCTCCAGAAACTTGTCCAAACCTTTTTATAATCCAGCTACACTAACAGCTTTTACTACATCTTCCACTAACGAATTCCAGAGTTTGATTACGCGATAAGAGAAAAAATATGTTCTCTTATTAGTCTTATATGGGT
This sequence comes from Ichthyophis bannanicus, assembly GCA_033557465.1. Lineage (NCBI taxonomy): Eukaryota > Metazoa > Chordata > Amphibia > Gymnophiona > Ichthyophiidae > Ichthyophis > Ichthyophis bannanicus. Next base: position 291,759,588 of record CM066036.1, on the reverse strand, counting down.
TACAATGTAGCTTCATTGCATGTCCCCTAGTCTTTCTACATTTTGATGGTATAAACAATCAATCTACATTTAACTGTTTCACTCCTTTCATTAATTTATAGACCTCTATCATATCTCCCCTCAGCCGTCTCTTTTCCAGGTTGAAGAGCCCTAACCTTTTCAGCTTCTCCTCACAGGGGTATCCTTCCATCCTCTTTAGCATTTTGGTGGCTCTTCTCTGTACCGTTTCTAATTCTGCTATATACTTTTTAAGATACGGTGACCAGAACAGCACTCAATATTTGAGGTGCGGTCACACTATGGAATGATACAGAGATGTTATAATATCCTTTGTTTTATTCTCTATTTCTTTCCTTATGGTTCCTAGCATTCTATTTGCTTTCTTGGAAGCCACTCTACACTGGGCGGAGGGTTTCAATGTGTTATCCATGATGATGCCTAAATCTTTTTCCTGGTGGTGGTTCCTAATGTGGAACCTTGCATCATGTTACCATAGTTTGGGTTGTTCTTACCTAGGTGCATAACGTTGCACTTGCCCACATTAAATTTCATCTGCCATTTGAATGTCCAGTCTTCTAATTTATTAAGGTCTTCTTGCAATTTTTCACAATCCTCTTGGGTTTTAACAAGTTTGAATAATTTTGTGTCATCTGCAAATTTAATTACCTAACTCGTTATTCCCAATTCCAGGTAATTTATGAATATGTTAAAAAGCTGCGGACCCAGCACAGATCCCTGGGGTACTACTCCACTATTCACCTTCATACATTGTGAAAATTGGCCATTTGGCCCTACCCTCTGCTTTCTATTTTTTAAGCAGTTACAGATCCACAATAATACACTGCCTCCTATGCCAAGACTTTTTAACTTTGCCAAGAGTCTCTCATGAGGGACCTTTTCAAAGACTTTCTGAAAATCCAGATGCACTATATCGACAGACCCAACTTTGTCTACCTGCTCATTTACACCTTCAAAAAAATATAACAGATTAGTAAAACAAGACCTTCCCTGGCTAAAGCCATGTTGGCTGTCACCCATTAAACCATGACTATCTACAGAATATGTTCAGAAATTTTGTTTTTAATGTTTCTACCATTTTCACTGGTCCAGGTGATTTCCTACTCTTCAGTTTATCAAAAAGTTGTAATAGATTTTCCCCGTTTATCAATATTTATTTTAATTCTTCTGCTGCATCAGTTTTAAATACCATTTTAGACGTGTAACTTCCCTACATTTTCTTCAGTAAAGACTGAAGCAAAGAATTCATTCAGTCTCTCCGCTATGGCCTTGTCCTCTCTTAGTGCCCCTTTTATCCTTCTATCATCCAATGGTCCAACTGCCTCTCTCACAGTTTTTTTTGCTATGAATGTACTTGTTTTATTATGCATTTTTTCTTCCACAGCAATATTCTTTTCAAATTCTCTCTTTACCTATCTTATCAATGCCTTGCATTCAACCTGTCAGTGTTTACATTGTTTCCAGTTTTCTTCATATGGCTCCTTTTTCTATTTCTTGAAAGATGCTTTTTTGGCGACAACAGCCTCTCTGACATCACCTTTAAACCATGTTGGCAGTTTTTTTGGACTTCCTTCCAATTTTTTTAAAGCGTGGACTACAACTGGTCCCAAGACAGGATTTTTAAACAACATTCATGCTCGATGTAAATCTTTAAACTTTGCAGCTGCTCCTTTCAGTTTTATCTTAACTGTTTTCCTCATTTTATCATAGTCTTCCTTTTGAAAATTAAAAGATAGTGCTGTGGATTTCCTCGCCGTCCTTCCTCCATTTATTAAATCAAACGGATCATGCTATGATCACTATTGCCAAGTGGCCCCTTTATTTCTTGCACCAGATCTTGTGTTCCACTAAGGACTAGGTCCAAGATGGCTTCCCCTCTTGTCAGCTAATGAACCAGCTGCTCCAAGAAGTAGTCATTTTTGTTATCTAGAAACTTTATCTCCCTAGCATGTCCTGCCGTGACACTGAATAAGTCGATACCAGGGTAATTGAAATCACCTATTATTATTAGTGTGTTGTAAATATTGTTAGCTTCCCTGATTTCTTTGAACATTTTATCATCCATTTGTTCATTCTGGCCAGACAGTCAATAGTATACCCAATCACCATCGCCTACCCTTTTTACATGGAATTTCAATCCATAGAGATTCTACAGTGTATTTTGTTTTCTGCAAAGCTTTAATCCTGTATAACTCAATGCCCTTTCTAACACAGTGCGCAACCTCGCCACCAATTTGATCTACTCTATCATTGCAATATAATTTGCATCTAGGTATTACAGTATCCCACTGGTGTCTGCCTTCCACCATGTCTCTGAGATACCAATCATAACTAACTTCTCATTTAGGCTATATATTCTAACTATAGCAACTACATCTGCTTCCTCAGAGGGTAAAATTTGACAGCACTCATGTAAACAGCAAAGCAGCTTCACATTTTATTCCTGTAAAGGATTTGAAGACAGTTGTATTTAGTTTAAAAACCCTAAAAAACAGTTTGGCATTTCTTTCTTGGAACGTATCCTGCCTTTTTCATGCTTGGGCTACCAAAATGAATAATAGAAAAATAATCTTAACAACAGTTTCTATGTGTCCTGGAAGGAGATGTATAAAGAATATTATCTGACCACGCTGTACATCAAAGAGTACATAATGAAACTGTTCATGGTGAGATAAACCCGGCCAGTAGTTATCACTAATCAAAAATATATGAATACTTTTCTTTGATCAATTTAATGCATTTTTGCTAATATAAGCTGCTAACATTTTCAAAACATTATGTTATTGTTAAGTGCTGCCAAGTCAATGTTGAGTCATGGCGACCCTCTGTTTGATCTTCAGTCGGCGGCTAATTGTTGATACAATGGCATCCATAGCTGCTGTTATTATTGAGTGCTGTCCAACCTGAGGATCCAATTTTCCAGTACTATATTGCAATTTGTTTTGTTGTGACTATCCATTAGCAAGATACAGAGGTAGATTACTAGGCCTTTCTTCTGTGCAGGTAATGCCAGTGTTGTTGCCGTTGTTACAGAAATGTGATCCTTTGCTGCCAACACCATCCCATACTGCTGCAGCCCGGATGGGTGATTTGTCTTGGTCTTGCACCTCAGTTGAGACCTGTCCATCTTGGAAAACCTGTCAGAAGTTAAGCTACCGATAGCATGGTTATCAGCATCACTGATGCACACAAGCCCTCGCAGCACAACAAACCACAAACCAAGTAAAGGTCAAAGCAATAAAGGTATATAATAGCCTTGCATTGGCCAATACAAATTTGTGTGGATATTTTTCCTTCATCAATACTGTGTCAAAACAATATAGAGTAATGATGAAGGAAAAATATCCACACAAATTTGTACAGGACTAGCGCAAGACTATTAGAAGCCTTTGCATTGGTTATGTACCCCTCCTCAATATCTCAGTGCCTCTCTTTCCCCTTAATTATCTTAATGCCTGTAGACTCATTCCCCACTCTCTCCCAGAGATTATCCCAGCATCACATCACTCATCCCAGAACAATCAAGTAAAGGTGTATAAAAGTGCACCACATTATTAAATATTAAACTCTGTGTTTTATGTACATACATATTGAGGGAAATTTCCAGAAGCCATTTATCTGGTTCATTTAGGTATGGAATCAAGACACATCACTTTCAGCAGGCTTTTGAGTTAACTTGATGGTTTGGGATTTTCTTGTTTTATTTCTTCTTTAATGTTTTATTGAAGTATGTTATTTATTTTTTTATGATGGCTTTATTGAATTGATTGTTTTGTGAGCTGTTTGCTATATTCTATATGTTGCAAACAGGTAAATGGAGCTCACTCTGAGGAGAAGGAGATTACCAGTGGTGTGCCCCAGGGATCTGTCCTTTGTCCGATTCTTTTTAACATCTTTGTTAGTATATAGCAGAAGAGCTGTTGGGTAAGGTTTGCAGAAGGTATAGATAACATGAGGAGGGACCTAGCTAAGCTTGAAGAAAGGTCTAGAATTTGGCAGCTGAGATTTAATATTAAAAAATGCAAGGTCATGCATTTGGGCTGCAGCAATCCAAGGGAGCAAAATAGTATAGGGGTGAAGTACTTTTGTCCACTAAAGAAGAGCGGGTCCTAGGCGTGATTGTGTCTGATGATTTTAAAGTAGTTAAACAGGTAGAATAGATGACGGCAAAAGCTAGAAGGTTGCCTGCGTGCATAGGGAGAGGAATGGCAAGCAGAAGATAGGAGGTGATAGTGCTTCTGTATAAGTCTTTGGTGTGACCTCATTTGGAGTATTGTGTGCAATTCTGGAGACCGCACTTTCAAAAAGGATATAAACAGGCTGCAGTCCATACAGACAGACTTAAGGATCTTAATATGTACACCCTAGAGGAAAGGTGGGATAGAGGTGATATGATTGAAACATTTAAATTCCTCCATGGCATAAATGCACAGGAGGAGAGCCTCTTTCGATTGAAAGCAAGCTTTGCTATGAGGGGACATGGGATGAGGATGAAAGGGGATAGATTCAGAAGTGATATGTGGAAATATTTCTTTACAGAAAGAGTGGTGGATACATGGAATAGTCTTCCAGTGGAGGTAGTAGAGATGAGGACAATATCTGAATTCAAAGAAGCATGGGACAAACACAGAGGATCTCTAAAGGAAAAAAGGGGAATGTTATAGTTGCTGATATGGAAGGACAGAATAGATGGGCCATGTGGTCTTTTTCTGTCATCATGTTTCTATCTTTCTATTATTGTAATTCACCTTGGGCTAATATAAGAAAGGCATGCCAATTAATACATGCCAATTAATAGAAGCCATATCCCACCTTAATGAAGATAATAGCATTTCCATCAATATCCATGTCTAGAGACAAGAAAATAAAACCACATACCAACAAAACTTATTACATGAAAAAGAGATTCTATATTTGTTCACAATTTGATCTCTTCCCTTTTCCTGAGAAGAATAATTTTTCAATAAGAACTAATTCAAGAGACACTTTCCTTCAGTTTGTAACGTGAGGAATTTGTTTCTAAAGAAGTGTTAATGTGAAGTAAGCAGCATAACAGTTGGAAGGCCAATATTTTAAGCATGTTTTTTGCATAGGGTATCTACTTAGGACCTGGAAGATTCTGGTCAGGACATTCACGATTCCCCAAGTATATTACATATACGTATAAGGACACTGGGAAATATGCATGTATTTGCCAGCACGTCCAGTGGAAGCAGCCATTTTATAAAGAGACCTATTGAAAACCAGAGGGCATCATGTGAGCTTATAAAGGGGCAACAGATTGCCTATGTGTTTTGAGGGGCCACAAGCTCCGTCCCAACTCTGCCTTAACTCCGCTCAACCGTGCCTCTAGCCCCCCTCCCACGGCCAGACAGCCATGGGCAGACAGGAAGGGTTTTTGCTTCAATCGCGGCTCTCTTCTGCTCTTCTGCCTGTGGGGGATGGGATCCCCACCAGCAGTCTGCTGCCTACCCATCCGCAATCATGGCCTTCCATTCCTCTTGTGCATGTGGGTAGGCAGACTTCTGCCATGAATGCAGCAGAGAAATATTGGAAGGGTCAGGGCCTGTGTGGCCCACCCCGTTCTGACACCTTTGGGCCTATGCACATATGAGTGCTGGCAAGAGCATATGTAAGTACCGATCTTGCAACATTTGCTGGCAGGTACACATGCATATGTGCTGATTTCACAAAACTATAGATTCAAAAGGCATAATTACCCCCTCAGTCACAGGTCCAACATCCTGCCAAGAGCACCTTGGAGGCACCAAAATTTGTTATGATGTCAATAAATTAGTTTACAAAACATTGTTGAGCAAACTTTGGACCGCAAATGCTTTCCAAGGTGAAGGTAAAAGAGAATACTGAGCATGGCAACATTATAAATCTTGTGTCAGACTCAAACTAGGAACCTGTAACAGCAAGGGGACAATGCATTAAATACCAGAATACAAATCCCTCTAGAATTGCTCGATGTAAAATACATTTGCCCAACTCAATCTCTTTTGAGTTTTTCATGCTTTGTATTAGTTAAATTTGTCTCCTGAAGCAAAGCATTTTGTGACTTCTGCTTTTACAGAAACTGAAGAATGTGCTTTCGCTTACCTGATGAAGACAATCCCCTTCAGTTCAAGTACACACATAAAAGGCCATTAAAAAATGAAAAAAATAACTATGTGGCCACCACAAAATTAAAGCTGAAACCAAAACAAAAGATTTAACATGTTTATATTAAACTTTAAGAGCAAGAAGCAAACAGAGCAAGTAAATACAGAACAGACTCACATCAGTGCAATAGTTTTCTACTGCTTTTAACCAAGACAGCCATGCTCTCTCTCTGTGAATTTTAAGAGATCCATTTTTAACTTCTAAATTAAGAAGAGAAAAAGTCAACTTCCTTAACCACGGTGAGACCTGGCTACAGACTTTCCCACTTTGTCATCACAGAGAGATAAGCATTCGTAGCGTTACGACTATTCCTTTGGGAGATGTGCCTGCTACTGGATATGGCACTGATTATATTGGCTTTTGATAACCTGTCTGCTAAATGTTCTCCTGGAGGGCACTTGATAATTGGGGTCAGTAGCTTCCAAAACCCCATGTTCTCAATAGCCGGCAGGAGCCGGTCATCTAGGGCAATTACTTCCTTGGCGCACTCTGCTAAAACCTTCGATATTGCTTGCCAGTTGACGTTGGACAGTGATTTTAAATTCAACCCCATCTTTTCCATGATGACTTCCCTAGATGAGTGCTAGGGCTACTGATCTGCTATCTTATTAATGAAAGAGTCTGGGAGTTCTGCATGAGAAATGAATTTCCTCTTTTCTGTAGCTTTCCTTCTGCTGCTACTTACTGCAAAATGAAGTCTCCAGTAAGGGTTGCATTTATTAGTGCGCATTCAGTTCTTCAATGTACCTTTAAAAATGTTGTGAGCGCTAAACTGATTTAACTGCACTACAAAGCTACAGTAATAGTTACAATTGGGTTTAGTGCATGCTAACTCTTAGCATATGCCCATAGTATCCATTACACAGGTACACTAAAAAAAGTTTTTTTTTAAACTGCCTCTAATGTTTCGATTGATTTTTACGTTTTTTGGTGCGCTGAATCCAAATCTGGTAACCAATTTGCTCCATCACGTACAGATTTTTTGCTACATTGGGTTAGCAGTTTGAGGTGAACGTTTCAGATTGAGTGCAATCGAGATAAAAGTTTCTTGGATGAATTCTTTATACTAATTGTTTAGTAGTTATTCAAATAAGAATAAAGAAAATTGTAACAAGGCAGCACATAAGAATAGAGTAATGTCAACAAAACACACTGTGATGGTAGCAAAATTGTCTGCACTTAAAACAGCCACATACATGTGCACAAACATTGAGCATATAAGAGCAAGGTTAGACACAAAGCAAAGCAAAGAAATGTGCAAAAAATGTTGTACAGGTATGTATGTAAGAATAGAAAACGCAAACTGCACCATTGCAATACATGAAGACAAACACCCGATGGTGTGAAAATAAAATTCTAATAAATGAGATCCGACACTGTGGTAATAACTAGCAAATTTTTATTTCAAAGTTTAGTAAAAACACGATATTTGTCAACACAGTTTAGATTTTAAAGTCATTCTTGGGTCAATCAATCTCCTGGTGGGCCCGTTTCTTCTTCCCCCGAATGCTTCTCTTGGTGCGCTGCTTGGCGTATTTTTCATCTGGGGTTTCCCGCAGCAGCAACCAGCAGAAATCAGCCATCATAGTGGTGTTCCATCTTCCTTGGTACCTTCTCTCTGCGTCCTTGATGTCCTGGTGAAACCTTTCACCTTGTTCTTCACTGTACGCCGCCAAGTTTTCGGGAAAGTAGTTCACATGGGAGTGCAAGAAATAGACTTTCAGGCTCATGTTACAGCCTTGTTCTTTGAAGGCATTGAGCATCCTGGCTACAATATCCTTATAGTTCTCATCCCGCCTGTTCCCCAAGTATTTGAGAACAACATCCTTGAAGGAATCCCAGGCTTCTTTTTCCTTCTCAGACATCGTTTCAGCGAATGCTCCATCTGAAATGAGTTTCCTTATATCAGGGCCAACAAACACTCCTTCCTTTAGCTTTGCTTCAGAAAGTCGGGGGAACTTTGAGCAAAGGTACCGAAAGCACTCACCATCTTTTGGAAGGGACTTGATGAATTGCTTAATGAGACCCAACTTAATGTGGAGAGGTGGTAATAGAATTTTATCACGAGGTACCAAGCTCTCATGAAGAACATTTTTCTCACCGGGTCTCAAATACTCCCGAATTGGCCAGTCTTTTTCCCCCCAGTGTAGGTCGCAGGCCCGGCTATCCCACAAGCAAAGGAAGCAGGGATATTTGGTGAAACCGGATTGCTGCCCTAATAGCATGGATAGAATTTTAAAGTCTCCACAAATCATCCACTTATGCTCATCATAACGAATCTTCTGAAGAATCAGGGCCAAATTCTCGTATTTTTCTTGGAGAATAACAGAGTGAGCAATAGGAACTGAAGCGAATGTGTTGCCATTATGAAGAAGAACACCTTTTATGCTGTCTTTTGACGAATCAATGAACAGCCGCCATTCAGCAGGATCATACTTGAGTTTATACTTTTCCATCACTCCGTATATATCGTTGCAAAATACCAAATCTTCCTCTTTACTGAAATACTTCAAAAATTGTGTCTCGCGGTTGCGGTACCAATAAAAAGTTGTTCCTGGTGACAATAGATTTTTCTGTTTAAGCCAAGAACCTAGCAGTTGGGCAGCATCTTTTGGGAGTCCTAAATCCCGGACTAAATCATTCAATTCAGCTTGAGAGAAAAGTTCAGGTTTCGGATCTGGTTCAGTTTCAAACTCGGAAGTACTGGACTCATCGGGAAAAGCCATCTCATGAGTCTCATCATGATCAGAACCGTCCACACAAATATGATCCAAAGATTTTGGTGGTTCAGGCACAGGTACTTCGTTGCTATGAGGCATAGGCCTAATTGCTGAGGGAAGGTTGGGGTAACTTATTACATTCTTATTTTTTAAGTTGTATCCCTTCACAATGCAAGAGCAAAAATAGCAGTCACTGCTGTGGTCTCTTTGTTCACGCCACATCATAGGTATTCCGAAACGAAATGCTTGTTTTTTACCTTTCATCCATAAGCGTAGATCTTCCTCTCATGTCTTGCACACTTTGTGAGGAGCCCACGGTTTGTCTTGATCGCCTAACTTCAAACCGAAATAGGCGAAATATACGTTTTAAATAAATGCAGAAATGTTCCTCTGCCGCTTTTTCACGGTATATTCCCCACAAATAAAACAAAAACAGTCCGGAGAGTTGACGCAACCTCTGGCTCTGTGAGCCATCACAAATACACAGCACTGCAAACTACAACTGTAGTGAACCACTTCGGAATAAAGCTGGATTACGACTGAGCAAACAAAAGGTAATAATGAACTTGCAAGAAACTGAAATTTGACAGGAACGTTCATGTCGCAACCACCGTGTTTGAGCGAGCGAATGAGGCGAGGTGAACAGGAAAGAACATTCGCCAGCGCGAGTACTGGATTTAGCCCCCCGCCTCCCAATTGTCATGTTAATGTATAAAATGAATACAAAACACTCAAAAATATCATGAGGGAGTGTTTCTAGTTAGTTAACCATTACAACCACTATTTTGGGCCAAGAAAATAAACTGCAGTCGGCTAAAAAGAAATTATGTGAACATTCCTTATATGGGTAAGAAATCTAATTTTGCAAGAAAACGTGACGTGATGGAACATTTTGGCTATTTTTCCTGGATTCAGCACCCCAAAATCTATAGGAATCAGTTGCAAAACTGGAGGCAGTTTTTTGGTAGTGTACCTGTGTTATCGTACTGACATAAGAACATAGGAAATGCATTATTGGGTCAGACCAAGTTCCATCAAGCCTAATATCCTGTTTCCAAAAGTGGCCAATCCAGGTCACAAGTACCTGGCAGGTTCCCAAAAAGATACATAGGTTACACAGTGCTTGTCCCGGGGTAAGCAGTGGATTTCTCGGATTCTCCTTAATAATGGTTTATGGACCTTTCCTCCAGGAACTTGTCCAACCCTTTTTTAAACCCAGCTACACTAACAGCTTTTATTACATCTTCCGGTAATGAATTGCAGAGTTTGATTAAACGGTGAGTGCTGGTATGGTATGGTAGATTTGCTCTGTGGATCCTCAATGATGTTTGTAGTGTTTTATATAGTTTACAGTAAGCCAGGTACTGGAGAATGTTTATGTTGTTGTTAGAGATGACCAGAATCAGATTTGTTTTTTTTTAATATACTGAGTTCTATGGGTGAATTATCTAGTTCTGCTTTGCAGCCATAACACAGTTTATTGCAACAAATTAAATGAGTTATAATTTTATATTTTGATATTATAAACTGCACTATGGTCCTTGCTTTTTCTTTTAGTTTTTTGTTGTGTAAGCATCTTGCATTTTCTTTGTTTTTTACAGCATATATATTTATATTAACAATATGCTGGTCCAATATACAGTTTCAGGAGTTATGCTGGGATTGTCAAGCCCCTCTTAGTATTTATATTGGTGTAGAAGGTGCTGTGTTGGGGTCACAAAGCCCCTCTTATTTTTGTGAAGGTAGGAAATGCTATGTAGGGGTTACTAAGCATTTTTGTTTTGCAAAAGTGGAGAATGTTGTTTTTGGGCTGCCAAGTTGCTTTTGTGGATATGGGAGGTGGTGAATTGGTGCAATTCAGCCCCTCTTCTTTGGCACATTTAGTGGAATGTTTTCTAAGCTCCCGTGCGGGCCATGCTCATGCGACAGTGGCAGCAAACTTACTTCATCATGTTTGCTGCACTGCCTTCACTCTTGTAAGGTTGCCACAGTGTGACTCTTATTGTGATACTTTGGCCTGGTGAGGAACAGCCACTGGGCCAATGGTAAACTTACAAGAGCAGAGGCACTGCAGCAAATATGATAAAGTAAGTTTGCTGTGCTGTCTTATCACTGCTGTGTGGGGCCCCTTTCTGCCCAGGATTTCCTGCATTGCGGGGGCTGCTTGGATGGAATTTATGCTTCTGGGTGATCCCTAGGGGCATATTTACAAAAGTGCTGTAAGTAGCAGACGGCTAACATTTGGTTACTGCACATTTCTAACATGGCAAGTGTGGAGCTGCTGTGGTTATTGCAGGGGGCAATGCCACAGTAGGAAAATAATGCCACTCTACTGGTAGTTGCAACTGTGCATCAGATGCACAGGAGCTCTGTGAAGGCATGTGCTACCTGCTCCCTGCACTTTCTAACATCAATGTGACCCCCCCCTAGACAGGTGTATGTCATTGGATCCACAGAAGTGTTATGTGGGAGGGTTAAGAGCACCTTGAAGATGCCTTCATGATAAGAGAGAGCACATGCAGGTAGCTGCAACATGCTATGGAACCATAGGAGCAGGACAGCAGATAGGCTCTATATGGGACTCCGGGGATAACTATAGTATAAATGTGTACCAACACTAATGGATTCCATACCGTATAATGTCTGAGAGAGGAGAAGGAACAATATAATGGGTTGACACAGCCCACCACAACCCAGTAGAGAGAACAGACAACAATACGTGGGACAATCCCACAACAGAGCACAGTGCAAATGGGCAGTGAAAGACAGAGAAGGCCGACTGGGGAATATGTGCACCCTGCTGTGCAGCATGGAGATATGGGCCAAAGTACAACAGAGTAGGCCATGCAAATCAGTGAAGCAAGTCCATAAATAGAGACTGTGCTCTGGCCGTGTTTGTTTGAGTTAGGGCACAAAAGCTTTATCCACATATGCAGATGGCACCATCTTGGTGAAGGAAGGGTGTCAGCACGGCTCAGAATGTGGGCTCTGGAGTTTGTAACTCTCTTATCCTGAGTCATGTAGAGTGCCTGACAACCTAGGATGCAATAGGCAGGTGGTTAGCTTTTAGTGTAGGGTGGGACTCTTTTTCCTTCCAGGGGTTAGAAGACTATCCACAGAAGCCACCCATGATGCTAACGCAGTGAAAGGTCTGAGGACACACTGCAATACATTCTATATCCAACCAATTGGTCGCCAGTTCAAATATACCTGCTTTCAGGAAACTGAAGGTCTCCAAATTCTAGGGAGTCCACGAAAGCTCCCAGGTGAGAAGCCTATCTCATTACCTTAGAAAAATGCTAGGTGAGAACTCCAACTGAACAAATCCTTTTTTGGTGATTTAAATGTAAACATGTGCCCTGAACTAGAGGGCCACAGACATGCACCTAAAAACAGATCACATGACAGATACATGGACCCCTATGCAGGGGGTGGTGGTCGGATAGCACAATTATATGCCATTCATACAATTTACCAGTAGTTGAGATACCTCATTTGCATGCCCCATGCCCAAGGTGTTCAGTTCTCCTACTACTACTTATCATTTGTATAGCGCTACAAGGTATATGCAACAAGAAAGAGACAGTCCCTGTTCTTAAGAGCTTACAGTCTAGTCAAGACAACCAACACAATAGTCAAGATAGACAACACAAGTGAGGATTAGCATATATCCAAGGGAATGGTAAGAAAACTCATAGGAGGCGAACAGGAGAATAGAGGGATTAGGATCCAAAAGCAGTCTCAAAAAAGTGAGTTTTTAGCCTGGATTTGAACAGGGCCTCAGATGGAGCCTGACGTACCAACTCAGGAAGTTAGTTCCAGGCATAAGGAGCCACCTCCAACCCCAGCTACAGCAATCAATGTTCTTTATGTCTTCTTCTCTCTCTAATCTTTATTTTCCTGTTTTTATTTTAACAAAGGCATGGGGAGAGGTGACCTGCATGGAGCAGCAAGTGCACCTACACTTGCCACCTTGCTGGGCAGATCAGATGGACCATATTGGTCTTTATCTGCTGTCATATACTATGTTACTATGTTACTATGTACTATGTTGAAGGATACTACAAAAAGCAGAGAGGTTCCAAAAAAGAGTAAAGTAGCCCAAATGCCCTCGAGTATGGAGCAGACAGAGCTTAAAGATCCCAAATTACCCATGTCTACCAATAGCCAAATTAATATGAATAAAATACAGTCTCTAAAATGCTTGTATGCAAATGCTAGAAGTCTAAAAAACAAGATGGGAGAGTTAGAATATATAGCACTAAACGAGAGGTTAGATATGATTGGAATATCAGAGACATGGTGGAACGAGGACAACCAGTGGGACACTGTGATACCTGGGTACAAACTATATCGTAATGATAGAGCTGATCAAATTGGTGGAGGGGTTGCGCTCTATGTTAGAGAGGGCATTGAGTCAGAAAGGATTAAAGTTTTGCAAGAAACAAAATTTGCTGTAGAATCTCTATGGATTGAAATTCCATGTAAAAAGGGGAAGGCAATGGCAGTGGGGGTGTACTATCGTCCGCCTGGCCAGAATGAACAAATGGATGATGAAATGCTCAAAGAAATCAAGGAAGCTAGCAAAAGTTACAGTGCAGTAATAATAATGGGTGATTTCAATTACCCCGGCATCGACTGGATCAGTGTCACAGCAGGACATGCTAGGGAGATAAAGTTCCTAGATGAAATAAATGACTGCTTCTTGGAGCAGCTGGTTCATGAACCGACCAGAGGGGAAGCCATATTAGACCTAGTCCTTAGTGGAACACCAGATCTAGTGCAAGAGATAAGGGTGTTGGGGGCCACTTGGCAATAGTGATCATAGCATGATCGCCTTTGATTTAATTAGTGGAAGAGGGATAGTAAGGAACTCCACAGTACTACCCTTTAACTTTCGAAAGGGAGACTATGATAAAATGAGGAAAACAGTTAAGAATAAACTAAAAGGAGCAGTTGCAAATGTTAAAGACGTACATCAAGCTTGGATGTTGTTGAAAAATACTATCTTGGAAGTCCAGATCAGCTGTATTCCACGCTTTAAGAAAAGTGGAAGGAAGTCCAAAAAACTGCCAGCATGGTTTAAAGGTGAGGTCAGAGAGGCTGTTGTTGCCAAAAAAGCATCTTTCAGGAAATGGAAAAAAGAGCCAAATGACGAAACCTGGAAACAGCACAAGCACTGGCAAGTCAAATGCAAGGCATTGATAAGGCAGGCAAAGAGAGAATTTGAGAAGAAGCTTGCTGCGGAAGCAAAAACAAGAAATAAAGATCTTTTCAAGTACATTCGTAGCAAAAAACCTGTGAGAGAGTCAGTTGGTCCATTAGATGATAAAGGGGTTAAAGGAGCACTAAGAGGCGACAAGGCGATAGCGGAGAGACTGAATGAATTCTTTGCTTCAGTCTTTACTGAGGAAGATGTAGGGATGTTACCCATGACTGAAGTGGTATTTAAAGGTGCGGAAGAATTGAAGGAAATATCGATACATCGGGAAGATGTCTTACAACTATTAGATAAACTGAAGAGTAGCAAATCACCTGGGCCGGATGGTATACATCCAAGGGTGTTGAAAGAACTGAAATATGAGATTGCAGACCTGCTATTAGTAATCTGTGAACTATCATTAAAATCATCTCTAATACCTGAAGATTGGAGGATCACCAATGTAACACCAATTTTTAAAAAGGGTTCCAGGGGTGATCCGGGAAACTACAGACCGGTGAGCCTGACGTCAGTACCGGGAAAAATGGTAGAAACCATCATAAAGAATAAAATTACTCAGCATGTAGATAGTCAAGACCTAATGGGAGACAGCCAACATGGCTTTAGACAAGGAAGATCTTGTCTTACTAATCTGTTATGTTTTTTTGAAGGAGTGAATAAACAGGTGGACAAAGGTGAGTCGGTTGATATTGTGTATCTGGACTTTCAGAAAGCCTTTGACAAGGTCCCTCATCAGAGACTTTTGGAAAAACTAAAGAGTCATGGGATAGGAGGCAGTGTACTATTGTGGATCAGGAACTGGTTAAAAGATAGAAAGCAGAGGGTAGGGCTAAATGGCCAATTTTCCCAATGGAGAAAGGCGAATAGTGGTGTACCCCAGGGATCTGTGCTGGGTCCACTGCTTTTTGACATATTCATAAATGACCTGGAAAGTGGAATAACGAGTGAGGTTATCAAATTTGCAGATGACACAAAACTATTTAAAGATGTTAAAACCCAAGAGGATTGTGAAAAATTGCAAGAGGATCTTGATAAATTGGAAGACTGGGCATCAAAATGTCCGATGAAATTTAATGTGGACAAGTGCAAGGTTATGCACCTAGGGAAGAACAACCCAAGCTATGGTTACACGATGCAAGGTTCCACATTAGGAACCACCACCCAGGAAAAAGATTTAGGCGTCATTGTGGATACCATGTTAAAACCCTCGGCCCAGTGTGCAGCGGCAGCCAAGAGAGCAAATAGAATGCTAGGTATGATAAGGAAAGGAATGGAAAATAAAACAAAAGATGTTATAATGCCTCTATATCGTTCCATGGTGAGACCGCACCTTGAATATTGTGTGCAATTCTGGTCGCCTTATCTTAAAAAGGATATAGGGATTTTAGAAAAGGTTCAGAGAAGAGCCACCAAAATGGTAAAGGGGATCGAAGGATACTCCTATGAGGAAAGGCTAAAAAGATTAGGGCTCTTTAACCTGGAAAAGAGATGGCTGAGGGGAGATATGATAGAAGTCTATAAATTAATGAACGGAGTGGAACGGGTAAACGTAGATCAATTGTTTACGTTATCAGAATATAGAAAGACTAGGGGATATGCAATGAAGCTACAGGGTAAACTATTTAAGACTAATAAAAGAAAATATTTTTTTCACTCAACGTGTAATCAAACTCTGGAATTTGTTACCGGAGGATGTAGTAAAGGCTGTTAGTGTAGCTGGGTTTAAAAAAGGTTTGGACAAGTTCCTGGAGGAAAGGTCCATAAACCATTATTAAGAAGTGACCGAAGATATCAATGCTTGACCCAGTACAAGCATTGTGGAACTTGTGTCTCTTGGGGAAACTGCTAGGTACATATGACCTAGATTGGCCACTGTTGGAAACAGAATACTGGGCTTGATGGACCTTGGTCTGACCCAGTATGGCATATCTTATGATCTTATGATCTTATGTTATTGTAATTCTATTTCTTTTATTTCTTTTGTTCTTAAAATTGTAAACCACTCTGGTACTTTGTAGCAGAGATTGGTATAGAAAGTTTAAATAAACAAATAAATATCATGTGGAGGAGGTGGACTGCACACCCACATGCAAATGCTGGATAGAATGTTCCCCATTCCCTGCTGCTGCTGTTTTTGCTGGTGTTGCAGCCACCCCCCTGCTATCTATTCAGCACTCAGTCTTGTGCAATCATCTTCCCTGCTGCATAGGATGGCATAGGGGTAGAGTTCATGGATGCTGACCTGCCTCTGTTCTCTATACGGCTGTTGAAGGAGTATTGGGTGCCCCAGGGGACCCTCCAGGGTATGGCCCCTCACCAGATCATCTTGCCAGCAGCACATGCATGACCAGTGCATATGCATACCTGCACATCATACTTTCAAGACTACATTGTTTTGTATGTATATGTGTGCCCACTCTCCCAGCAGATAAGAACATAAGATATGCTATACTAGATCAGACCAAGGTCCATCAAACCCAGTATCCTGTTTCCAACAGTGGCCAATCCAGGTTCCACAATGCGTGTACCAGGGTAAGCAGTGGATTTTTCAGGTCCTCCTTAATAATGTTTTATGGACCTTTCCTTTAGGTGCTTGTCCAAACCTTTTTAAACCCAGCTACACTAATAAATTTATGCCTTTGAATTATGGTGCTGGCAATGAATACTGTGTATATCATGGACTGCCCGAAGAACAAACCAGTAAGTGCTAGAGGAGATCAAACCTAAGCGTTCCTTAGAAGCTCAGATGACAAGATTTAAACTTCATACTTTGGACACATCATGCAAAGAGAGAGATCATTAGAGAAATATATAATGCTTGGCAAGGTAGAAGGTCACTGTAAAAGAGGAAGGCCGGCTATTAGATGGATTGATAAAATATCAGCAGCAATGGATACCACTCTATCAACAATGAACTGCTTGGCTGTAGACCGAACAATGTTTAGGTCAACTATCCAGAGGGTTGCCAGGGGTCGACACCACCTCAACGGCACTTAACAACTTAACAACACTAATAGCTTTTACTATATTCTCCAGCAACAAATTCCAGAGTTTCATTATGAATTGTGTAAAAAAATATTTTCTCTTATTAGTCTTAAATGGGTCACTTTGTAGCTTCATCGTGTGTCCCCAAATCTTTCTACATTTTGATGGTGTAAACAACCGATCTACATTTACCCATTCCATTCATTAATTTATAGATCTCTTTTCCAGGTTGAAAAGACTTAACCTTTTAAGCCTTTCCTCATAGGGGTATCCTTCCATCCCCTTTAACTTTTTGGTGCTTCTTCTCTGTATCTTTTCTAATTCCACTATATCCTTTTTTAAGATATGGCGACTAGAACTGCACACAATATTCAAGGTGCAGTCATACCATGGAAAGCTACAGAGGAATTATAATATCCTTGTTTTATTCTCTATTCCTTTCTTGGCCACCGCTGCATAGTGGGCGGAAGGTTTCAAGATATTATCCACGATGACACCTAAATCTTTTTCCTGGGTGGTGGTTCCTAATGTGGAATCTTGCATCATTTAAAAATAGTAAGTCAACCAAAATAAACTATCAAAGAAAACAAATACATGGAATTCAAAGAACCTGCACGGAGTCCTAAAGTCCAAACAAGCAATTTATTTTTTTAACTTTGGTGATTAAAAAAAAATCTAAATATTCAGGTTTGTTCTGTTTAAATCATGTCTCCAGATCTTGACAGTCACTACGTCATCACTCCAGACTGTCCTTTGATTTCCAATGTATCTTTTGCCCTCTATCATGCCCTCCATTACTAACAAATTAATTAATTATTCCTTCATTTAGTTATACATTTAAGGATTGGGCAACTACCGGCCCTCTGGGGGCACCCATTGCTGTTTGCTTCAGTCTCCTCTTCAACACCCGATGCCGACTTCCGGCTGCAAACAGGAAGCCATCATTAGGTGTCAGAGAGAGGGGCAGAAAGCAAACAGCTTTGCAGTGCTGATGCTTAAAGATACGTGCCGCCGCTGCACATCCCAGAGAGGGGCAGCAGCAGCAGCAGCGGCAATGGGCACCAGAGGGGAGGAGGGGCACAAGGGATGAGGTTCACCTAGGGCACCTCATCTCCTTGTACCGGCCCTTTATATATATTCATTTATTTATCAACCACCTTTATGGAGAGATTCACTCAAGATGGTATAGTTCAACTTAACATAGGCAACTTTCATCAAACGAACATAGTAAAATGACCAAAGTCAGTATAATACCCAGCCAAAACAGAGAGGTAAACTTGTGGTAGACAAATTAAATTATAGTAATAGCAACAATATAATATGGGGGGGGGTGTCTTTTACTAATGGGCACTAAGGTATTGCAGCTAATGCATGATTAGCACTGAAACCATGGTGCAAGACATGCGACTACCACACGTTAACTATCAGGGGCATGGAAAGCATTTCCCTAGGAGTTAATGCAGAGCCTTGTCCCATAGCTCATACTGCATTTGTGGAGGTGCACCTATTGAGGTGGCATTAGCTGAATGTGCTAATGCAGTTATTGCAAAGCATTAACACAGCACTAACTGTGCCAAGCTTACCATGCCCGTGCTCTTCCCCTATGCCACCAACTTGTGCCTCTAACATGGGCTGTATAGTTAGTGCGGGAATCATCCTGTGCTAACTGGCAATGTGTTTCCCAGCGCATCTTTAGCACACATTCTGCCAGGTAGCACCTGTTAGTAAATGACCCCCCACAGTGTCTGTAACATACACATGAAAACAGCCAGTTGAACATTTATATAACAGAAATATGGTTAAATACAAATGAAACATCTTAATGGTTAGCACCACTGGAAACTCTGGAAACACTATAATTTTGAACACGGGTAGCAACGGGATGGGAATTGTTCCTGCCTAGACAATTCAACCAGGAATTACCCTGAAAATACAGGAGTGGCATTGAGGAGGGAGGTGTGGGAGGGTCTGGTAATGCTCTTGAGGGGGTAGACGGTTGTTCGGCATACTGACATGAAGGGAGGGATATGTTGTTGGGATCTCCTATCAGAAGTGGAATTTCTTGATGGGGGGGCTATGCTGAAAGTGCTGCTATGAGGAGAGTGAGAGATGTGATCAAGGTGTTGTGGTTTGATTGCAGGGGTGGGAGATTTAATTGGGATATTGGGGTTTGAAAAAGGAGATGCTGGGGTTTGATCATCGAATGTGATTGGCAAGCTGCACCTGGGATTTTAAAATCTATAAACTCTATAATCTATCTGTTAAAGCATTTAACACTGTGTCTATCCTGTGTGGTAAATCTAGGGCAGGTGTTGGTCACGCCCTTGATATTTACCATGATGGATTTGCACTTACCACACATTAAGTTCAAGAAACACGTTTCTTTATTAAACATGCCCCTTAGACTTAGGGGTATGTTTATTAAGTGGCGATAATGTCACCAGCAAAACGTGCAGCGTTAATGTTACCGATGCCATATAAGGCAGTGGGCAGGCAGGGTGCGTTCCGGCGTAAAGGTAGCAATATCCCGTTAACGTGTGTTAAAGGGCGTCTTGGCCGTTTAACGCACGTGAATGGGACATTGCATGTTAAGCTGACAAACTTAAGGCACCTTAATTCAAAGCACCCTAAGGGCTGTAAGGTGCCATGACCTAAGGCGCCTTAGGTTAGGGCGCCTTAAAGACCTTAGGAGCTTGTTTACAAAGCCGCGGTAGCGGTTTGCGATCGTAATCGGAGCCGCGGCCCCATTGATTTCAATGGGGCCGCGGCTGCGATCGCGATCGCGAACCACTACCGCGGCTTTGTAAACAAGCCCCTTAGTGTGCCTTAAAGCTCCTTAGGGCGCAATGAATTAAGGTGCCTTAACCTAAGGCACCTTGGCTTAAGGCACCTTAATGCAAGGCACCCTAAGGGCTTTAAAGTGCCTTAGGTTAAGGCACCTTATAAGGCACTTTAGGTTAAGGCACCTTATAAGGCACTTTAGATTAAGGCGCCCTATAAGGCACCTTAGGTTAAGGCACCCTATAAGGCACTTTAGGTTAAGGCACCTTATAAGGCACCTTAGTTTAAGGTGCCCTAAGGACATTAAGGTGCCTTAAGGTAAGGTGCCCTAAGGGCCGTAAGGTGCCCTAATGTAAGATGCCCTAATGGCTGTAAGGTGCTTCAAGTTGACAAGCATGAACTGTAAGGTATAAAATTAGCTGTAACCCTCCATGGCTCTTTGAATAGCAATGGCTGGAAACAGAAAGACTGCAGGTCACCGCACAAAATGTCTGCTGTGTGTACCAGGATAGGGTAACCCCACCAGTACACATGCAGAACAGCCGTCTACAGCTGATCACCAAATGGAGAATGTACCTCTCCAGCACCTCAGCTTGGTATGAAGAACTGACAGTGTGTGATACTGGCACAGAGCAGCTACAGACTATGCCACTATGCAGGTTCTGGGTTCAAGTGAGGATGGGCGCACAGCATCAGGTCCGCAGTACCTGTGGTGCTAGAGGTAAATTCTGCTGCAGATCCCCTTTATTATCTGTGTGTGGCATGTGTTTGCTGCAGTGGAACTTAGAATCACCCTGTGTTCATCTGTATGCCACAATTATATCCAGCCCTGGTGGACAGTTATCCACCAAGAATAATGCATACCCACTGTTACAATGCGACTGTCATAGCCACCTATTACACAGGTACACTAAAAAAATTTTTTTTTAAACTGCCTGGAGGAATGGTCCATAAACCATTATTAAGAAGGGACCCAGGATATCAATGCTTGACCCAGTACAAGCATTGTGGAACCTGTGTCTTTTTGGGAAACTGCTGGGTACGTATGAGCTAGATTGGCCACTGTTGGAAACAGGATGCTTGGCTTGATGGACCTTGGTCTGACCCATTATGGCATATCTTATGTTCTTATGTAAGTTGGTGATCTAGCAACTATTGGCTAGGGTGGACCTGGTAAACGTAGGTAGATTGTGTTATGCCAGCAGACTGTGGAAGGGCTAGGGCATGCAATGTGGGTACAGTGTACCCAGTTTGGATTACTGGGTGTATACATATTTTACCCCATGTGTGGTCACACCCTGCACTGCCTTACCAAGGGCTGTAGTAAAGGGTGTTCATTTAACTGGGTTTCGGACAGTTTAGGACTTATCCTGGGGAAGGTCCGTAGACCCTTGTTAGAGTGGTCCCCAGATGTGCACTGCTTGCCCCATTACTGGCATTGTGTGGTTCCTTTGTGATGTTTGGGGTACCTGATGGGTACGTGTCCCCTGGATGGGACATTGTGGAACACAGAGTACTGGGCATGATTGACCTTGATCAGACACACTGTCTTGCTGATTTTCAGTTTCTATGTTCCTATGTGCCACCTAGGTGATAGCCTAATCCACCCTGAGCCCCAGTTGCAACCTCTGCATGTCCCAGCTTCAGCCCCCTTTGCCCCATTTGCACCATCACCATAGTGCCCTTTCATACTTGGGCACTATGCTGTTGCTGCAAATGGGCAATACTATCACTGTTTTTGGGCTCCCTGTCTGTGCTTTACATTGCTGACATTAAAATGGTCTCTCTCTCCTGTAAATGTGCATTTACCGACAGGTTTTCATTGGCAGTAATGTCCCGGCATTAATGTTCCAGCGTTAGTGTAGCAGGAGCCTCTCCCCGCCCACTCCCCGCCCATTGACCCCTTCTCTCCACCTTCTCTCCACCCTCTGGGACAGTTACCGCTGTTGGTAACATTACAGCGCGATAATGTTACATCAGATAATGTTACCAATGCTACATTACTGCACATTAGTAAACATACCCCTTAGATTTGAATTTCTTTTGTTTAGTGGCTAGTTCAATTTGTTATCTAAAATCCTTTCTTCTTTCCCCAGAAGTCTTCTGTTTCTTCATGTTCTCATTTTTACATTTACAAAGAAATAAACGTGTATTCTAAAATTAAATCACCATACATATATTCACCCTGCTCAGGTCAGAAAAGAACACATTTTGTTTTTCAGGATTAGTATTTTGCTTGTTTAATTTCCATTGTAATAAAGGTAACAATGAGACCTTTTTACTAAAATGTGTTGAGTAAGTAACATATGAATTAGTGCATCCTGTCAGCACATAGCTATGCTAACAGTTGCCATCTGGTTTGACACAATGCACCCTAATTCCCACATTAAGTGCATAGTATGGAATGGGTCGTGGAAGGGAAGCAGTAAAGGCATGGACTGTGTCTTGCAGTTAATGCACAGTAACTTTCCACATGTAAACTGTTACTGCAGGAGAAAAGGATATAGCGATTTTAGAAAAGGTTCAGAGAAGAGCCACCAAAATGGTAAAGGGGATGGAAGGCTACTCCTATGAAGAAAGGCTAAAAAGGTTGGGGCTCTTTAGCCTGGAGAAGAGACGGCTGAGGGGAGATATGATAGAAGTCTATAAATTAATGAACGGAGTGGAACGGGTAAACGTAGATCGATTGTTTACCTTATCAGAATATGGAAAGACTAGGGGACCTGCAATGAAGCTACAGGGTAAACTATTTAAGACTAATAAAAGAAAATATTTTTTCACTCAACGTGTAATCAAACTCTGGAATTTGTTACCGGAGGATGTAGTAAAGGCTGTTAGTGTAGCTGGGTTTAAAAAAGGTTTGGACAAGTTCCTGGAGGAAAGGTCCATAAACCATTATTAAGAAGGGACCCAGGATATCAATGCTTGAACCAGTACAAGCATTGTGGAACCTGTGTCCCTTGGGGAAACTGCTAGGTACGTATGACCTAGATTGGCCACTGTTGGAAACAGAATGCTGGGCTTGATGGACCTTGGTCTGACCCAATATGGCATATCTTATGTTCTTATGTTCTTATGTAATGCAGATCACTGAATGTAATCTTAATCCCCATTCTGTCTCATGCATTTAACATGAAGTAAATGTTGTGGGGGCCCCTTGCCCAGGCAACAGCCTATGGGCTTAGGGCTGCACTTGTTAGTCCTTTAATTAAGGAGTTTTTCCACATCCAGAGCCGGGGCTGCTGGGATTTGTAGTTGTGTTGTTTAGAAAAACAAGTAGCGTGGAGTCCGAGGGTTTACAAGGCAAAACACAGGAATTGTATTTCTTTTTCTAAAGAGCATTAAGGCTCAACGCAAAACAAACAGGATTTTCTCTCCAAACAATAATCCATAGGCATTTATACCAAACAAAACAATGTAACTGCTTTTGGTAGCTTTTTAACATGTGTCGCTGTTTTCCAAACCATTCAGCAATCAAACATGGTTTCTCTTTTCTTCAAACCCAAAAGAAATATTCTCTCTTCAGAAAACAGGGTTCTTAGCATTCCTGGCTAAATACAATTCTCCCTGTTTTCACACTGCCATTCAGGACATTCAGGTTATAAACTTTTTCCTTTTTATCCAAGAACTTTTATTCTGCCTTCTGGCACAGAGAACAATCCATTACTGAATCTTCAGAGCTTTCATCAGATTCATAATAGTCTATCTGCATTTCCTCAGGACCTGTGTCTGGTAAACCTGGCTCTAAGCCAGCATGAAAAGCTTCAGGCTTAATATTCTCTAAAAGTTCCAGAACCTTTCTCCACTGAGGCTTTTCCCTATACAAAGGGTTTTCACCAGGAACGTGGAGATTCTTCTCTTGCAACAAATGGCACAATGCCTCTAACTGGCTCACAGCACTTTTTGCTACACTTTTATTCACGCACCTTTTTGGAAGTTGCAGCTCTTTAGCTGATTCAGGAATGGTTATCACTGTAGCCTGACCCTTGTCAGCACTTCTCTCTGGCACAGCTCTCCTAGTTTTAAAACCAATTGCAGTTTCCTTGCAATCCTGGCTTTCTTTATGACTAGGGCTTTCACCTCTGAGATTCCCCCGGAAGTCTCCACTGTTCTCCTCCACGGTGAACTCTCTGGGCCTTTCTCTGGTGCTTCTCTCCCCACTGAATTCTCCAGTGTTCTCCCTGGTCAGCTATCTCGAGTGCTGGTTTCCCATATCCTTCCTTCCAGTGTGCTGCTTCCCTGTCTCTCCCTTTCCAGGGTGTTGCTTCGTGTGCGGCCTTCTCATGGTGCTGCCCCTCTCAGACTGAGTCCCAGTCTCAGTCTCAGTCTCTGTCCCGGTCCCCCTTCCTTCTGTTTCCCTGGGTTTATAAGAGTGTCTCTGAACTACCATGCACTGCCCTTCACCCAGGTGTCTCTCATTAGTTTCCAAGCCTGCCCTTAGATTAGCAGAGCTTGGGTGTGTCCTGTCCTCAGTAGCTGTGTATTTTTTTTTCTTGCCTGCACTTTGAGAGCTACTGATTTCTTGCCTGTCTCTTTCTTTAAAGGTAAATTTCTGATTTTCTCCCAATTCCATGGGCTCAGCCATACTCTCCTCATCACAATGTTTTTTCACTGCATTAACTGCATGGGCAGATGCTGGGGACAACCCCAACAGTTAACACAGAGGCTAACAGTCACTGCACCGTAATTTGGGCAATTACCACAGAGGAACTGGAAAACCTTATCACATATTATTTCAAAACCTCCAGTATTTGTTACATTAATTCATTTAAAAACACACTTTTCAAAATGGAGTTCAAATTGAAGAAAAGCTGCTATAAGTCCTGCTTTTCTTCATGAGAAGAATAATCACAAGCCCTTCCTCATTTTTCCTGAAAATGCTCTTTATTGACACCTGATTGATCTCTTGTCCAAAATCCTGAACGTCCGCTCCAACCAATCAGAAGGCAGGACCATTGCTTTGTCAGTACAATCTATTTTCTAAGGTGGATGACAGCCAATCAGTAAGACAGTTCAAGTAGGCGGGTTTCCTCCTAGTAAATAAAGAAGTGGATGCATGTTCTGCACAGCTGCTAGAAGCTGCTGCCCTGGCTCTTATCACTCTTTCTCCCTGAGCACTGAAGCTTGATGAAACCCATCTAGTATTCCTCAGGAACAGGTAGTGATTTTTAATGAAACAAACCTTCAATTACTTAAGAACTCTCTGTAATTGTTGGGTCACCAACTATTGCATACTCTGGGAACTTCCTCTTGTGGCACTAATACTAGGAATGAAATGATCTCTTATCATTCTGTGTTTCATTTTACATACCCAGGTATCTGAACAGATTGAAGAATCACAATTCCTAGGAGAAGAAGCAGCTGTCACATCGCAGACTGTAAAACCTCTAGAACAGTAAGAGATGTGTTTCACTTTTTGTGTGTCTTTATTTGCAGCCAAATTGCATTAGGGCTTGAAAGGAGAAAGTCCATAGTGAAGGCACAAAGGTGCATGATGTGTGCCTGTTTTATTGGGCAAGCCACTTAACCCTCCATTGCCTCAGAAGAAAGACCTGGCAATCTGTATCCAGTCAGACTGTCAAGAAAACCCAGGAGCTGCTGGGTCACCAGGAGTCAGGACTGACTCAAAGGCACACTTTGCAGTTGTGCCTTTTTGGGTGATGGAGGCAATGCAAGCAAATCTCTCTCATGCATATTCATTCTGATTATCCTGAAAACTTGACTCGCTTGGTTTGTTCTGAGGATTTGGTTGAGAACCTGTGCTCTAGAGGACTAGCTGCATTATTAAAGTGGTGGCAAATGTAAATTCGGAGTAAATTCCAAGGACTCACAAATTTGTGCAAATGCATCATACAAATGTCTTCAAATGGGTTACTTTTTAAATATCTCATGACAGGAATGAACGTCATTCCTAGGCCAGGGCATGTTTGAGATGATAAGGTATAATATGCACAGGAACTATATCAAGGTCTGCTTGTAAATTCTTCTTAATCTGACACCTAAAACAGTTGGAACCATTTCTATATATTTCATTCATATTTTCTTGAAGATCTTCCATAAGCAGTCGGTGACTTGAATGGGGAGGTTAAAGTGGGATGGGACTAGGGATGGGGATAAAGTGGGGCAGGGCTAGGAGTGTGGTTAAAGCTGGAGGGGCTGTGGGAAGGGCTGGGGCAGTGAGTTAAATTCCTTGGGTTGTGATGCAACAATGTCAGCAGTAAAGGGACAATAGGTGCCCTTTTGAATACAGCAAGGAATGATACCTTTTGTGTGTGGTCTGGTACAACTTCCTGTTATTGAGGGCAATGGGCATACTGAAACAGGAAAAAAACCCAGAAGGCAAACTGCAAACAACAAAATAGAAAAGAAAGAGCGGAGGAAGACCACAGCCTTAATAAAGGGATCTTAATGAAGAGCGACAATAGAAGATTCTTCCTGTGGTCTTTCTTTCTTCTCTATAAAGGGCACACTGAATACATCTCCCATTTATCTTTCTAATCACCCATATCTATCATTTTAATTCTGGCTTCTTTCTCTCCCCCATGTCCAGCATCTCCTCTCTTTCTCCTTACTCCAGGACATGCTAGGGAGATAAAGTTTCAAGATGAAATAAATGACTGCTTCTTGGAACAGCTGGTTCATGAACTGACCAGAGAGGAAGTCATTTTATACTTAGTCCTTAGTGGAACACCATATCTGGTGCAAGAAATAAGGGTGTAGGGGTGTAGCAGCCACTTGGCAATAGTGATCATAGCATGATCGCGTTTGATTTAGTTAATGGAGGAGGAATGATAAGGAAATCCATAATACTACCTTTTAACTTTCTAAAGGGAGACTATGATAAAATGAGGAAAATAGTTAAGAAAAAACTAAAAGGAGCAGTTGCAAAGGTTAAAGACATCCATCAAACTTGGGTTTTGTTTAAAAATACTATTTTGGAAGCCCAGACCAGCTGTATTCCACACTTTAAGAAAAGTGGAAGGAAGTCCA
The DNA here is from genome assembly GCA_033557465.1 of Ichthyophis bannanicus. NCBI lineage: Eukaryota > Metazoa > Chordata > Amphibia > Gymnophiona > Ichthyophiidae > Ichthyophis > Ichthyophis bannanicus. Next base: position 291,732,705 of record CM066036.1, on the reverse strand, counting down.
AAAAACTGACAGCATGGTTTAAAGGGTAGGCCAGAGGCTGTTCTTGCCAAACAAGCATCTTTCAGGAAATGGAAAAAAAAGAGCCAAATGATGAAAACTGGAAATAGCACAAGCACTGGCAAGTTAAATGCAAGGCATTGACAAGGCAGGTAAAGAGAGAATTTGAGAAGAAACATACCGTGGAAGCAAAAATGTTTAATATAGACTTTTTCAAGTACATTTGTAGAAAAAAACATGCGAGTCAGTTGGACCATTAGATAATAGAAGGGTAAAAAGGGCAGTAAGAGGTGGCAAGGCTATAGCGGAGAGACTGAATGAATTCCTTGCTTCTTTCTTTACTGAGGAAGATGTAGGGATGCTACCCATGACTGAGGAGTAGCCTAGTGGTTAGAACACTGGCTTGGTAACCAAGCAACCAGGGTTCAATTCCCACTAGCACTCCTTGTGGCCTTGGGCAAGTCACTTAACCCTCCATTGCCTCGGAAGAAAGGCCTGGCAATCTACTTCCGGTGACACTGCCAAGAAAACCCAGGAGCTTCTGGGTCGCCAGGAGTCAGGACTGACTTGAAGGCACACATTGCATTTTTACCCATGACTGAAGTGGTATTTAAAGTTGATAATGCAGAAGAACTGAAAGAAATATCGATACACCGGGAAGATGTATTACAACTATTTGATAAACTGAAGAGTAGCAAATCACCTGGACCGGATGGTATACATACAAGGGTGTTGAAAGAACTGAAATATGAGATTGCAGACCTGCTATTAGTAATCTGTGAACTTTCATTAAAATCATTTGAAATACCCGAAGATTGGAGGATGACCAATGTAACGCCAATTTTTTAAAAAGAATTCCAGGGGTGATCCGGGAAACTGTAGACCTGTGAGCCTGATGTCAGTACTGGGAAAAATGGTAGAAAAAATCATAAAGAACAAAATTACTCAACATGTAGATAGTCATGGCTTAATGGGAGACAGCCAACATGACTTTAGACAAGGAAGATCTTGTCTTACTAATCTGTTATGTTTTTTTGAAGGTGTGAATAAACAGGTAGACAAAGGTAAGTCGGTTGATATAGTGTATCTGGATTTTCAGAAAGCCTTTGACAAGGTCCCTCATCAGAGACTTTTGGCAAAACTAAAAAGTCATGGGCTAGGAGGCAGTGTACTATTGTGGATCAGGAACTGGTTAAAAGATAGAAAGCAGGCTAAATGGCCAATTTTCCCAATAGAAAAAGGTGAATAGTGGAGTAATGCAGGGAACTGTGCTGGGTCCGTTGCTTTTGACATATTCATAAATGACCTGGAAAAGGGAATAACGAGTGAGGTTATCAAATTTGCAGATGACACAAAATTATTTTTTTTAAATTTAAATGTTTATTAACATTTATAACCAAACCATAGCCTCTGCACAAGATCACCAGCATCACAAATGAACAGTGAATCCCTTCCCCCCCAGTCCCTCCTTAGAACCGCACTCCAATAGTAACATAGCACAATCTCCCCCTACATTCCCCAAAGACCACCCTCCCCCCTAAATCATAATCCTCCCGCAACACAATATAAATACACTCCATTCATTCCCCCTTAACAACATTACAATTACCACTATCGTTTTAAGCAACTGCATCCCCTAATCCTTCCCCTCATCCCTCCTCCCCCCCAGCCCCTTCTCCCCCCCCCCCACGAGGCATCTCATCCCTTCAAAAACTTCGACAAGGCAACCCATATTTTATCAAATTTCTCCTGCTTCTGGTGACGCATTGCCGTTAATTGCTCCATCAGAACAATGCATCTCAGTCGACTCTTCCACTGCTCCATTCCTGGCATTCTAAGCTGTTTCCAAGCCCGTGCAATTTCGCTATGAGCAGCTTCTATACAGGTCCGTATTGGGCGTTCACTCTTCCTAGGGGCCCCCTCCAGCCACATACCTAACAAACATAAGCCCATATCCAACCCGAGGGCCCCCCCAAAGAGCCCGTTTATTTGTTTCCCCATTGCCCCCCAATCACTCTGAACCTGTGGGCACTCCCACCAAATGTGAATGAAAGACCCCACCCCCCGCACTGTCTCCAACATCTGACAGATACACCCGGGAACATCCTGTGCAGTCACACTGGTGTGTAATACCAGCGATATAAAAGCTTATATGATGTCTCCCGCACCGCCACAGACAGTGCCTGGCGCCCAATATTCACATGTATTCTCCGCCATTCCTCCTCATCCAGTTCTTTTTTTTTTTTTTAAACTTTTATTTTCATTTTGCAACAAACAAAAGAAACAACACACCAAAAGAGACAGAACAAGTATACAATAAGGAAAAGTAAACCCATTACCCCCCACCCCGGTGCTTCTTCTCTACCCGTTTGTATCAGCATGTGAGCGCTGCCAATTAACAGTGATTATACATCAAACGATCAAAAAAGTATCCACAATACAGCATGATCATGAGACAGAGATATATACAAAGTTAGACAGTCAGATGAGAGCATTTAGCAAAATGTACATATTCATTGGGCATCTTCCATTGAGACCAATGAGAAGGAGTCTGAACGGAGGAAGCGAACAGACGAGGTATTCGTTCATATTTACTGTAGAGACAGGCATGATTCCACCATACATTGAGGCTCAGATGGGAACTAATTTCCCAGTATTACTTAATTAAGGAAATAGCAATGCCAAGCATAAAGTTCAAAAGGAGATAAGCCATTTTTGGGAGAGAGGGGATCCCCGCAACTGGGCGAAGTCCCACTATCCTCCAAGAAAGGGACTCCTGAGAGTGCGATATAGACTAAATACGACCCCAGACCCGACGCCAGTAATACTGTAGTGCGGGATATTCATGCATAACATGAAGTAATAAACCAATGGCCGCAGGACGTGTCCAGCAACCATTACCCTGAGTAGTGTTCCATTTGTCTAATCTGTGAGGAGTGTAAAAACACCGGTGGGCTAGAAAGAAGAGGGTCTGAGTGAGTGAGGCGGGTCGGGAACCCGTGTCCCTCTGCTCGAGATAAGGCTCCATTGCTCCGAGGTTGAAGTCACATGCAATTCTCTCTCCCATACTTTCTGCGCTATAGAGGTATCTCTAGTGATAGCATTACATAAGGTTTAGTAAAATTGGATGCTACACTCGGTGAACTACCGAGAGATCGGAAGTCTCCAATCAACCTTATGCAGAGAGTGCCGATGGCGGGAGTACTCTAGTGCTCCGAATACAATGCTGAAGTTGTACTGACCAGAGTCGGGAGTCGAAAGGTTGCATAAGAGTATTAAAGGCACCTAAAGTGTCGAAAAGCATTGGTGGATAGTGGGAGTCTAATGGGAGAGTCATACCAGGGAGTAAGGTAAGAGGAATCGGTGAGCAAAGGCCCGCTACTATAGCTAGCCACACAGGTCTGCTCGGTACTGGATCTTCCAACCAACGAGCACCTTGTATGAGAAGAAAAGATTGAGGGAACACTTGAGTAAAATCGCCACCAAGTATTAATGAAGCATTGGCGGAGGCCGAGGCCAACTGCGCAAAACTTGCATAGTAAGCAGGGTTGTCCACATTCGGGGCATAGTGCAAATACACGTGAATTCACTATCTCCAACCTCAAGGTGTACACGGGCCCATCTACCCTCCATGTCAGCGCTAATATCAGGTACAGTAGCGTGCAAAGACTTCTTAACCAGAATGGTTTATCCCGTACCATTTGGAAACGGTGGGAGAATAGGCAGCTACGATGTGAGGCCTAGCATTGAGTTTCAGTGTTTCAGCAGAGTGTAATGCGTTTCCTGAAGAAGAAACACCAAATCAACATGCTCGTGGCTAAGATAGCTAAGGATTTTCTTTCCTTTGAGTGGACCAGTAATGCCTTTGACGATGAATAATAAGATTTTACATAAGGCCATTCAGAAAAGTTAAAATTCTGAGCATGATAGCACACATAATTTCACTGTGTCCCTCAAACTGACTGTATCTGGCTGTACACATGACATAGGAAAAATAAGCTAATATAATACAATGAAGCGCCCCACATTAACAAAGAAAACCGCAGTACGGTAGAGGAGAAGCAAAACCCCAAAATTACTGGCGACCATGTGTCTGCGGGGAGAAACCCCAGAGAAGGCCGAAATTGAAAAAACATATAACCTGTAGGACTGTGCGTGCTCCGAATCCGACCGAGGCACATATCATGAAGGGATAGGAGACCAAAGACAAAGTCATACAGAGAAAGATAGAAAGTCCAGGCTATTTCTGTGCTGGGCTATGACCGCCGCATCGGGCCCTTCAAAATGGCGGACAGAGCCGGCAGATAAGAGTCCAAGATTTGGGATTAGCGCATCTGCTCTGCTTCTTTGGAGTCCAAAAATGTTGATAGTAGATCAGGATCCTCGAACGTCCTGGTCTGGTTGTGGAGAGTCACTCGGAGCTTCGCTGGATACAGCAGGCCAAAGCGAGCCTGTAGCTGTTGAAGTCGAGGGCGAAGAGCTAGGAGTTTCTTCCGACGGTCAACGGTAGGCTTTGCCAAATCAGGAAAGAAGGAGACTTTACGACCTTCAAATTCCAAATGATGATTCGCTCGGGCAGCATGTAAAATTTGTTCCACTTGTTGATATCGTAGCAAGCTAAAGATAATAGGCCGGGGGGTCGTGCGGTTGGGCGCCATGCGGGCAGGAACACGGTGTGCTCGATCGATTTCCAGTTCTCTGTGAAAAGTGATCTTCAGCAAGGAGGGAAGAGTTTTGAGCAAGAATTCTCTTATATCTCCTGCTTCCACCCCCTCCGGCATTCCGAGGAGCCTCACATTGTTGCGACGGGCTCGATTATTGCTATCTTCCAACTCCTTTTGAAGATTCTGTATCTGGCGCTCAGCCTTGTCCAGTTTGCCCAAGCGCACCTCGTGCGAGTCGAGGACCCCCGCCATATTGTCCTGCCGTAATGAAAGACCTTCAAGTCGGTCCTGGAGCACTCCAAAGTCTTCTCGCATGGCTCGGAGCGCTTCTCCATTGGACTGCACCAATTCCTTCACGCCGCGTATTTCCTCCAAAATCTCCAGGTGCATTGCGGGGTTTTCACGAAATGGAACCATCTTCTGTGGGGAGGACACCTCTGTTTTGGAGCGTTTTCCGTGAGAAGAAGAAGGAGACCCGAAGTCCAAGCGCGCTGGTTTATGGGCCGCCATCCCCCCCGAGGTGCCCCGGTCAGCTCGGAGCGAAATAGTAAATTTATATAGGTATTAAGTCAGGATTCTGAGTAGGCCTCTCGGGAGCTTCAACGCAAAGCGTCCTACCCGCTGGACATCAGGCTCCGCCCCCCTCCTCATCCAGTTCTCTCCCCAACTCTCTCTCCCACTCTGCCTGATGGGAATATTTCCTAGGGGATCTATCCCCCAACCCCCGGTATAATAAGGTGATCAACCCTCTACTTCCCTTCCACCCCAGACACATCCCGACCCTGTCATCTGTGGCCTCTTCCCAGCACTCTCGGACATCTTTTTGCTGTAAAAAGTTGCGCACCTGCATATGTGGAAAGAAGTCCCCACTCTGCAAGCTATATCTCGCCCTTAAATCCAGATATGAAATCAACTTCCCCTCCTCTATGAACTTATCAAATGTACCCAGCCCGACTGCCTCCCACCGCTTAAAGATCCCCTCCCTACCTTTGAAAACCCCGGTGTCCCTCTTACCGGAGCCAACACTGAAAAGTCTGACCGCGGGGAAAATTTCCACCGTGCTTTACGCCACTGCCCCCTCAAATGCCACAGCACCGGATTCTCCCTCCATCTCCCCCCCGGTGGAGGGCCAGGAATCCATGGTAAATATGCCAATCTAGTCTCCCCTGCCCAGTATTGTTCCACCTCCCTAAACCCCTTAGGGAGACCCTCCTTTTCCCTCCACTCATATACAGTACCTGTCTTAACTGTGCCGCCCAATAATACCTATATATCACCACCCCCAAAAGTGAAACAATTAAGACAACCGTATTCCAAGAATCACTTAAACATCACCTCATTCCTTAATTTCTTTTTGTCGAAGCTATGCTGTAGGAGGGATAGCAATGACATCTATCCCACACCAAGCAGCTAGCTGCCTTTTTTTCTTTTTTATGGTCCTATGTCACCAATCAATATTCCTTTAAATAACCAAAAGTTTGTACTTAGCTTAAGACTCTGAATCTCTACTTTGTCATTCCGTCATTCCAAAAGAGAAGGTTGAAGCATGACGCGCGCGTTTCGAGCCGCAAGGCTCTGTATCAAATGCTGAACTCTTTGTTGGTTCGGTTAATGGAATCCCAAAAAAACGCCGTCGTAGCGGCTGAGGCATACGTCTCTCCTCTATGGTTGCAATGTCCTAATACGCAAGCTTTTAACAGGAGCACAACCAATCAGAAGAGGAAATACCCCACAGATAGGGGAATCCCAAAACTGATTGGGTCCTATATGATGTCATCAGACAATGGAATACCATTCCACCTCTCGATTTAAACCTTCAGGTTCCACGGTATTTAAGAGGAAAATCCATCTTTGTTCAAGTAATTGAAGTTGATGAAGTCGATCCCCCCCTCTGGGGTCCGCCGGTATATGATCTATAACGGACCATCGAAGGTCACCAAAAGAATGATTTAGTTGCAAACAGTGGGATACCATCGGTGCTGTCAGTACTTTATTACGCAGGCGAGAAGCATGTTCCATCAGACGTGTTTTCACAACTCGACTGGTCCTGCCGATATAGAGCAACAGGCAGGGGCACATCAACAGATAAACCACATAGCTAGATAGACAGTTCGTATCCCAGCGCCGTACAAACAACTGTTGAGTTTTTGGATGTGTCCATTGCATTCCTATCATAGATGATTCACAGAGTTTACATGATCCACATGTCGAATGTCCACTCATGACAGGTGGTCGGTCAATTCTGTCAGATGATAATGCAGTCTTCATAAGCATATCTCCCAGATTTCGCCCTCTAGCAAAAGCTATCTGAAGAGGTTTGTTAAAGCATTCTAATAATTGTAGCATAGACCAATTTTGTTTTAAGATTTTTAAAACTGCAGAACTGCCTTCGGTATATGGAAGGACACCTACAATTGAATCATCTGAACTCCGACGAGTATTTGTATACTGGGGGTCTAATAACCATTCACGATGGACGAACCGTGCTCTCCGCAGTGCTTTTTGAATAATATTAAAAGGATAGCCCCGATTTGCTAATCGACGGCTTAATTCTAAATATAAAATAGGGACACGTGGATGTGTATTGATTAAAAATCGATGTTCTCTTGTAGTGATCCAACCTTTTTGTAAGGCTTCTCCCATTAATATCTTAATCTCCATCAAAAGGTCAGCCGTGTTATGGACTTTAGAAGAGTATAAGTCGACATTATTTCAACATCTGGGGGATATTCACACCTATCAAGTCTTACCAAAAAATCCTACGGCTGACCTTTTGATGGAGATTAAGATATTAATGGGAGAAGCCTTACAAAAAGGTTGGATCACTACAAGAGAACATCGATTTTTAATCAATACACATCCACGTGTCCCTATTTTATATTTAGTGCCAAAAATTCACAAATCCCTCACAAGACCTCCGGGACGACCTGTAGTGTCATGCAGAGATTCAGTCTTAGAGCCTCTTTCAAAATTTTGCGATGTTTTTTTAAAACAAGAAGCTAGTCAGGTGACCTCTTTTCTTCGTGATACAACTCATTTATTACAATTTTTGTCAACATTAACTATTCCTTCAGGAGCTATTCTTGTTACACTTGATGTGGTCTCTTTATACACGAAGATAGATCAACAGGAGTCTCTTACATTATTGGCGGATTGTTTTCAGTCAGCTCCGTCCCGTCTTCCGAGGTCCTTTCTTTTGCAAATGATGAAATTGGTCCTAACCAGAAATTACTTTATATCAGAGGGTGTCTATTATCAACAGATTTCGGGAATTGCAATGGGGGCCACTTGTGCCCCCTCGATTGCTACTATATATATGGGCCATATGGAATCATCTCAAATACAACAAGCATCGGCATTTTCAAATGTTTTGTTTTGGAAGAGGTTCCTGGATGATATATTCTTTATCTGGGTTTCAGATTTGCCAGCTCTTACTGAGTTTGTGAAATGGCTAAATACTTTAAGGACCAATATTCAATTCACAGCACACATTCATTCTACTACAATTGAGTTTTTGGACTTGCAGATTACGATATCTGAAGGTAGTTTACATACCACTTTATATCGGAAAAATGTTCAAAGAAATAGTCTGTTGCATTTTGGCAGTTATCACCCAGGTCCTCTCAAACGAGGTTTACCTTTTGGGCAATTTCTTAGATTAAGAAGGAATTGTGACACACGAGGATTACCTGATTCAGGCTCAAGAATTAAGCCGTCGATTAGCAAATCGGGGCTATCCTTTTAATATTATTCAAAAAGCACTGCGGAGAGCACGGTTCGTCCATCGTGAATGGTTATTAGACCCCCAGTATACAAATACTCGTCGGAGTTCAGATGATTCAATTGTAGGTGTCCTTCCATATACCGAAGGCAGTTCTGCAGTTTTAAAAATCTTAAAACATCATTGGTCTATGCTACAATTATTAGAATGCTTTAACAAACCTCTTCAGATAGCTTTTGCTAGAGGGCGAAATCTGGGAGATATGCTTATGAAGACTGCATTATCATCTGACAGAATTGACCGACCACCTGTCACGAGTGGACATTCGACATGTGGATCATGTAAACTCTGTGAATCATCTATGATAGGAATGCAATGGACACATCCAAAAAACTCAACAGTTGTTTGTACGGCGCTGGGATACGAACTGTCTATCTAGCTATGTGGTTTATCTGTTGATGTGCCCCTGCCTGTTGCTCTATATTGGCAGGACCAGTCGAGTTGTGAAAACACGTCTGATGGAACATGCTTCTCGCCTGCGTAATAAAGTACTGACAGCACCGATGGTATCCCACTGTTTGCAACTAAATCATTCTTTTGGTGACCTTCGATGGTTCGTTATAGATCATATACCGGCGGACCCCAGAGGGGGGGATCGACTTCATCAACTTCAATTACTTGAACAAAGATGGATTTTCCTCTTAAATACCGTGGAACCTGAAGGTTTAAATCGAGAGGTGGAATGGTATTCTATTGTCTGATGACATCATATAGGACCCAATCAGTTTTGGGATTCCCCTATCTGTGGGGTATTTCCTCTTCTGATTGGTTGTGCTCCTGTTAAAAGCTTGCGTATTAGGACGTTGCAACCATAGAGGAGAGACGTATGCCTCAGCCGCTATGACGGCGTTTTTTTGGGATTCCGTTAACCGAACCAACAAAGAGTTCAGCATTTGATACAGAGCCTTGCGGCTCGAAACGCGCGCGTCATGCTTCAACCTTCTCTTTTGGAATGACGGAATGACAAAGTAGAGATACAGAGTCTTAAGCTAAGTACAAACTTTTGGTTATTTAAAGGAATATTGATTGGTGACATAGGACCATAAAAAAGAAAAAAAGGCAGCTAGCTGCTTGGTGTGGGATAGATGTCATTGCTATCCCTCCTACAGCATAGCTTCGACAAAAAGAAATTAAGGAATGAGGTGATGTTTTAGTGATTCTTGGAATACGGTTGGCCCAATAATACCTACCCAGGTCAGGGACCCCCAATCCCCCACCTTCCCTATTAGCATACAACACCCGCCTAGACACCTGAGGCCTACTATTCCCCCAGATAAATGCAAACACCTGACTCTGCAATTTGCGCAATTCAGCCTGGCTCACCCCCACTGGCAAAGACTGAAATAAATATAGCAAACGTGGTAACAGGCTCATTTTCAGGACCGCTATCCTCCCCAACCACGACAGCTCCACCCCTCGCCATCTATCCATATCCCTTTTAAGCTGTTGGAAAAGTGGAGGGTAGTTCGCCCCATATAGATCCAAGTAACTCACGGTAATCTGCACCCCAAGGTACCTAATCGATCGTATAGTCCACAGGAACGGAAAGGAGGCCCGTAGACCCTCAATCACCCGGGGCTCTAAGGAAATCGACAAGGCCTCCGTTTTGTTCCAATTAACCTTAAACCCTGATAGCCTACCATATTCCCGCAATTCACGCATTAAGATCAGAAGGGAAGTCACCGGCTGTGTCAAAGTGAACAGCAGGTCATCAGCAAATAGAGCTATCTTATGCTGACATGCAATTCTCTTGATATCCTGTACCGATCTGATCCTAGCCGCAAGCGGCTCCATTACCAGTGCGAAAAGCAGTGGGGACAGCGGGCACCCCTGCCACGTCCCCCGCCCCAAGGAGAACCGTTCCGAGTACCCCCCATTTACCCTCACTATGGCCTCCGGCACCGCATACAACGCCTGTATCCAGGAGCAAAATTTAGGACCTAATCCAACATAATCCAAGACTGCCATTAAAAACTCAAAATTCACCCTATTGAAGGCCTTTTCCGCATCAATCGAGAGAAACATAGCCTTCTGATACTCCTTACATACCAGCCAGCCCAATTGGACCACCCTTCGGATCCCATCAGCCGCCTGCCTACCTTCGATGAACCCCGACTGATCTGAATGGATCAGCCTTGGCATACAGGGCCCCAGCCTCATTGCCAACACTTTGGCCAAAATTTTTACATCAATATTCAACAAAGAGATGGGACGGTAAGATCCACAGACTGATGGGTCCTTCCCTGGCTTGGGGATCACCACTATGGCAGCTTGGTGCATAAAGGCTGAAAGGGCCTCCCCCTGCAGCACCACATCAAATACTCTCTGTAAAATCAGTCCCAGCTCCCCAGACAGTTTTTTATAAAACACCCCCGTGAACCCATCGCATCCGGGCGCTTTCCCTGGTACCAGCTGCTTAATAACCCCCGACACTTCCCCCAGGGCAACTTCCACTTCCAACCCCTCTCCCATTGACTCTTTTATCCTTGCACTGCCCGTTCCCTCGTTATGCAGATATTTCCTAATATCCTCCGCCGCCCCTGTGGGTTCTGCTGTATAAAGCCCCTTATAGTACTCCCGAAACTGTCCCTGAATATCCCGGTCTTTATATAACAGTTTATCCTGAGGCCCCTTTATTTTAGTAATGGTATGCTTCCTTTGCAAAATCCGTATTTTATTACTCAAAAGCCGACCCAACTTATTGTCGAATTCATAGAACTTTTGCCTTGCCCTTTCCAACTGAAAGGATATCCGTTCTAACTGGGGGGCATTTAACTGCTGCCTAGTTTCCTCTACTTGGGCCCGCAGCCTAGTTCCCCCCCTCTGTTTGTGGGCCATCTCCAGCTGTTCCAACACCCCCATAAGACGCTGTATTTCCTCTTCCCTCTTCCTCTTCCTCTGTGCACCCACCTGAATTAAGTGGCCTCTGACCACCGCCTTTAGGCCATCCCATAAAACTCCCGTGGAGACTTTATCATTATCGTTAAATTCCATGTACTCTTGAATCACTACTCTCAAGCATTGGACCACCTCCTCTCCCTGTAGGAGATAGTCATTCAACCTCCAAAAGGTTCGCTGACCCCACCCCCCCTTGGTGGTCCAAACCCGCCCCGCCCTCCACCGGGCCATGGTCCGACCACGTAGCCACCCCTATCTGTATTTTGTCCAAGGCCTCCCTCCAATGTTTGCTCCCAAACAAATAATCTATCCGACTATAAAACGCATGTACCGCTGAGTAGAAACTATAATCCCTACCCTGTGGGTGAGCCAAACGCCACAAATCTTCCACCTCAAATGTTTGCATCCACCTCCTTAGGGCCCACACGCCTGTATCGCTCCCCCCCCCTTCCCTGACCGGCCATCTAACGCTATATTACAATCACCCCCTACTAATAACTGCCCCTGGACTTCCCTTCCAACCACTTACCCAGCTCCTCCCAAAACTCCACTTGACCTGTATTTGGTCCATACACTGAAACCAAGGTCACCATCTCTCCCCCCCATTCCCCTACAACACCCACCGCCCTCCCATCCCCCTTCCGAAAACATCTCCCCACATTAAATGGTACATCATTACGAATCAATATGGCTACTCCCGCTTTCCTGCGATTCCCCCCCCTCTGCTGCAAAAAATCCTTGGAAGTTCCCTCCATTCAGCAGTCGCTCATCGCAGCGCCGCAGATGTGTCTCCTGCACCAGTGCCATTTGCCACTGTCTCTCCCGAAGCTCCCTCCACAGCAATTTCCGTTTCTGTGGCGAATTGAGCCCCCTAACATTTAAGCTTCCCACCTTTACCCCAGAAGCCATTCTCTACCCTAGCCCCCCACCCCCCATGCCCTGTGTAGATGCCTCCCCTCCCCCTCCCCTCCATCCCCCTCCCCTCCCTCCCCCCCTCCTCCTACCCTCCCCCTCCCCTCCCTCCCCCCTCCTCCTACCCCCCATCCTGCGGAGCTCTTTTCCGCTTATTTGTAAGGAAGCGACCCCTCCCGGGACGCTATGCCTGCCCCCTCCCTCCTACTTGTACCTTCAAACTATAAAATATACCCAACCCTCACAGTACAACCCCCAACCACCACACATACAGACCACCCCTCAGACCTTACACATTACACACTCAACCCCCTCCAATACATCATCCACTTATCCTCCCCTTCCCTTCGCATTTCTCTCCCTCCCCCCTCAATACACACAACCACACCGTAACCTATTTAGCCCCCAATTCAGGTAGCCTTGTCCTTGGAGGTCACTCCATTACTCTCGCCAATGTCCACTCCTCCAGGTTTCCTCCTGAGGCGCTGTCCTTTGACTAGTACTCTCTCCCAACTTGTAGTTGGCCCTCTGCTGACTGTAGTAGCCGTGGTCTTGGCCTGCTCTGGCAAATTAGCAGCGCCTTCCCTCCATAGCGTTAGCCAGGCCTCCTCCACAGAGCGCACCCAAAATCCCCTGCCATTAATGTCCATCAACAAGGTAAAGGGAAAGAGCCATCTATATTTCACCTTCTCCTCCCGAAGATATTGAGTGACTGGTCTCATCTCTCTGCGCCGCTGAAGAGTCCCAGCCGAGAGATCGTGATATACTTCCACCTTCTGATCCTCCCACTGGAAGCTTCTCTTCCTAGCAGCCACCTTCATCACCCGCTCCTTTTGGGCATATGAAGTCAAACAGACCACTATGTCTCTTGGGCGCCTGGCCCTCTGCAGCCCCAGCGCCCTGTGGGCCCTCTCCACCAGGACCCTCTCACCCTCCGTAGCGCTCCCCTCAGCCTGAAGCAGGAACAAGCACACTTTCTGCACCACTGCAACTGCGTCTGCATAAGACTCCCGCTCCGGGAGGCCCCGAATCCTCACATTGTTCCTCCTAGAGCGATTCTCGAGGTCCTCCATCTTATCCCGCATCAGGTCCTGCTCTTCCTGCAACCGCTGAATCTGGACACCGATTTCCGAGTTTCTCCCCAGCTGTTGCTCCGCCTGGTCCTCCAGCAGCTAGACTCTGTGCCCCAACTCCTACACATCGGAGTGAATCTCAGCCAGCGATTCTTTAATCTTCCCGCGGGTAGCGATTATTTCATGTTTCAGGGACTTCAGCTATCCCCAGATGTCACCTCTCGTGCAGCTCTCATCGGCCCTCTCCAACTCTTCCTTCGACTCGTCCCCTGATGCCATGTGCTCCGGCAGGCCTCGTGGCTTTCTCTCATCACCCTCCACATACGGAGATTTATACCGGGCTAGCTTCTTCTTCGCCGACAGTTTCATCTGTTCGGAAAGCCGCTATCTCCTGCACCTTCATGAGGGAGGGAGTTTTAACACTCTTTTTCACTTTCCTCTGCGTCCCGACGGGAGCTTAAAAACTAAGCTGCCATCTTACGGGTGACGTCACTTCCTCCTCGACACAAAACTATTTAAAATTGTTAAAACCCAAGAGGATTGTGGAAAATTGCAAAAAGATCTTGATAAATTGGAAGACTGGGCATCCAAATGGCAGATGAAATTTAATGTGGACAAGTGCAAAGATATGCACCTAGGAAAGAAAAACCCAAACTATGGTTATATGATGCAAGGTTTCACATTGGGAACCACCACCCAGCAAAAAGATTTAGGCGTCATAGTGGATAACATGCAAAATCCCTCCGCACAGTTTGCAGCGGCATCCAAGGGAGCAAATAGAATGCTAGGTATCATAAGAAAAGAAATGGAAAATAAAACAAAGGATATTATAATGCCTCTGTATCATTCCATGGTGCAACCGCACCTTGAATATTGTGTGGAATTCTGCTCACCGTATCTTAAAAAGGATATAGCGTTACTAGAAAAGGTATAGTCAAGAGCCACCAAAATGGTAAAGGGAATGGAAGAATACCCCTATTAAGAGAGGCTAAAAAGTTTAGGGCTCTTCAACCTAGAAAAGAGACGTCTGAGGGGAGATATGATAGAGGTCTATAAATTAACAAATGGAGTCGAACAGGTAAACGTAGGTCGCTTTGTTACGTTATCAAAATATAAAAAGACCAGGGGACATACAATGAAGCTACAGGGTATCCTATTTAAGACTAATAAGAGAAAATATTTTTTCACTCAACATGTAATCAAACTCTGGAATTTGTTACCTGAGGATGTAGTTAAAGCTGTTAGTGTAGCAGGGTTTAAAAAATGTTTGGTCAAGTTCCTGGAGAAAAGGTCCATAAACCATTATTAAAAGGGACCCAGGATATCACTGCTTGACCCTATACAAACAATGAGAAACCTGTGTCTTTTGGGGAAACTGCTAGTTACTTATGACCTAGATTGGCCACTGTTGGAAACAGTATACTGGGCTTGATGGACCTTGGTCTGACCCAGTATGGCATATCTTATATTCTTATGTTCTTATGTTATTTTCTCCCCAAGTCTCTTATACGTGGTGCCTATATCATTTGATGCAAGGTGCCCAAGTCTATATTGAGCGGGACTGAAAAAAAATTGCCTTGCAGGTTAAGCCGCAAGTGCAAAATTTGTCTACACCCCAGATTGCTGAGTGACTGTCGTGAAGGTCGTGGACGTCCAATGGCTCTCAAGGACGATGAAGATACTAGCTGATTCTATGCAGGGAAGGCCTATGTCATCCCCAAAATGGTCTGCTAAGTTTATGGAGAGTGGCAGACATTCCTAGGCATTGGAAAGCTGATTCTAAAGGGCAGTGCTAAATAGGAAAAATAATCTATGTTTATTAAGAAGGACCCCCTTCTCTGTCTTTTCTTTTAAGAAGCTTGCATTACCAGGACAACTAGATATGAGATGATGCATCTGACACACGAAGCTTAGGAATGTCCCCCTTTGACCCAGCAAGATGTACAGTGCCATGACCTGAATTGGGCCTGTACATCCTGCCGGACTGACCTGCCCCTGCTCCGCACAGATCTGGCCCCCTCAAACCGCCTGCCGTCTCTCCCCATCCTGATGCTCAGGAAGTTTGGGGAGAGCCAGAGGGGGAATCGAGTCCGGATGGCTTGCGACCCCGCAAGGCGTGTTTCAGAATTGGGCTCTATGTGTAGTCATACCAGGTCAATGCACTTGGCGGGGGTCTCCGGTTAGATTTGCTTAGCTGGGAATTGTTTTGGTCAGACATTTATGATGTCATTGCATACTGAAAGCAAACACATTTGAAACTTGGGTAAAAAGAGGCATTAATTAGGACATCTCCCATTGATACCCTTACTGTCAGTGGGAGCTGGGAGTGCATTCAACATGGCAATCATGAATATTGCTCTTCTCTCACTGTCACCAACAGGAGGATTAAAGCTCCCTAGGGTGATGGGTTTTTTTTTACATGTTGCAGTGACTACATTCTGTGGAGATACTGCAAAAGAGAGGGGAGCTTGTCACTGCTAGTGCATTTGCATAGGGCTCCTCTCTTTTTGTTAAGGTAGATCTCAGAGAAAATTAGTCATGTTAGCTCTGCAGAAATCAGTACACAGAAAAAGTGCTGCCCTAATTGTTTTGGGAAAAAAAAACAGATCTAATAGTGTAACTGAGGAGGTGTGAAGACACCCTGGTGATGCAGCTCACCACTGGAGGAGGACTGCTCCAGATAGAGATGCAGATTAAAAAGTTTGCTGTGCTTTAGTTTTTGTTTTTATGTTGTCACCTTTGCAGAGGGCGGGGGTGAGGAAGCTGTGTGGTCCAAGAGAAAACTTCTGTTCTGGTACTTCTGCTATTAGAGGGAAGAAGGGAAAACTGCCCTTGACTAAATGGGGGGGCGCCGGCGGGGCAGCAGGGCACCTGTTTGGACCCATGGGCGGATTATGTAGTACCACCCGACCTGCCCTCTGGGGCTCAGGATCTCCCACCAACAGATCCACATTCCTGCAATGGTGGCAGTAGAGGGGACCATCTACCTCAGTCCAGCTGGGGTACACACAACCTTGAGGGCAGTCCATGCAGTCCTGTACACAGCCATACTGCAACAGGAAACAGACAATAGGGCTGGAAATGCTCAGCTGCTCCCCAACACTATCTGACATTCTCCAGCAACAAGCACAGTGAGTCCCCAGCCATACACATACTAACTGCAAACAATGTGCTAGCTAGTCCATAGTGCATATTATTGGGGAAGATGTGTGCACCCAAAACTGGGATGTGAGCACACCCACCGAGCAGATAGGTCAGTAATTGGGCCACAAAAAAGGAAACCCATATATATCACTTAGAAGAAATACTATGTAGCACTATGTGGGAACCTAGCCATGCCATGGTCACTGCTCAGTAAGGGTGGGAGTGACCTTCCAGCAGGACATGCTGTGGCCACCCTATCCATGCAGGTGGTGGCCAGACACTACAATGTCCCAACCATTTCCCTGTGCCCTGTGCTGATGCATCCTGCCCAGGCCGCCCTGTCCAGGCTATACCCACAGTACCTTGCTCCTCATTATGCACATAGGCAAGCTAACACTGGACACAGTGCAAACAGTGTGGGCTGAGTACGGTGTGGGCAACCACCACACACTGGATGGACATACACACACTCCCACACCTATGCCAGCACTGTGCAAATATAGAGGCTCTTGGCAGCCCTGGCCACCTCGCCAGTCCTGGGCACAGCGCAGGCATGGCTATGGTATGCAATACTGTTGGGGTCACTCCCCGGGGGGGGTAAACACTGTCAAACACCAGACCTGATACACACTCCACAGACATCAGAGAGGTTGGTATGATACAGCTAAAGAGCAGATTTATTTATTTATTTATTTAGCTGTATTTGTTTCCCGCTTTCACCGGGTCAAAGCGGCGTTACATAAAAGGGGGGGGGGGAATTTACGTATAAGGGCGGGGCCATCACCGGGGAGGCTACATTGATGATTTCAACATAAGACATAGGACAGACTTTGGACTTGGTCGGGTTAGTATAGTTTGAGTTAGGTGGTCATGGTGTGTGAGTTCAGAGGTTATTGCGCTTTTTTGGTGGGGGTCATGTTGAGGTATTCCTGAAACAGGATGGTTTTCAGCTGTTTTCTAAAAGATAGTAGATCGGTGTTGTTTCGGAGGCAGCTCGGTAGAGAGTTCCATAAGATTGTGCTTAACTTAGGAATTGCTATCTGCCAGTAATCATAGCAACCTTTTGATATATGTGTACCATATCCCTGGGTTTAGGGTGGCATTGCTACGGTATGCAGGGGCTAGTATTGGAGGATTCACACAGGGCCCGGAATCCTGCCTCTACAGGTGGCTTTGGATGATGGAGCCTGTGGGTGCGGGTGTGTCTGCCCCTGTTGGCCGGTGCTCTGGGAAGAGGTTCCCAACTCCAGTCCTGGTGGGCCACACACTGTTCGGGTTTTCATGCTGTCCCTCATGTATATGCATGAGATATATTTGCATACCATGGGGGCGGCACATGGAAATGCAGCATAGGCATCTTTATTGGTGACAGCATGACACCTGCATGGTGTGTGGCCCTCCAGGCCTGCATTTTGGAGACTCTGCTCTAGGTACTGGGCATGTGTATGGTGTCTGTGCTCTGTGGGGTAAAATATAGGCGTTTGACGCATGGTTCTGTTCTCTGCACTAAAGGTTCGGTCTTTACTTCCACGGTTTAGTAATGGGTAAAATATTGGGACTGGGTTGTCAGGAGCCACAGCTGGGACTTGAACCTGTGACCTCTTGAGTACACTGTCTGTGTGTACTGCACCACACTGTGGCCACAGAAACAGTGCATTCCCTAGAGATGCCATGACTGTTTGTCAGACAGAGCCTGTCTGTTGTGGTGCACGGCACCCACCTGAACAGGGCTAGGCCACGGTCTGCTGTGGGCAGCAGCCACTGCCCCCTCCACCACCAGTACGCCTCCGCCACCATACTGACATGCCATTCTGCTGGTGGTGCGCTGTCTCGGGCCATCCAGTGTGCGGGTAGGCGGCTGCCTATGGTGCGGGTTCTGGGGTAGGGGTGCCTGCATAGATGTCCACACTTCCCCCCAGCACTGCCTGCCAATGTTCTGTACCCTTGGGGGTAACTGCTAGGTACTATCCCCTTTGACACTGTGGGATACACACTCGTGCCCCTGTTGGGCTCTCATCAGTTGCTGTCCGGCTGCTCTACTATTTCAGCATTCGTATGGGCCACCTGGGCATCACTGTAGTCTGTACTGTGGCCCAGCTGCACCACAGCATGTGCCGCCTGCAGCCCTCTGTGTCCCCTTTTCCAGCATCTGTCCAGTTGCCCGTTCTGAACTGCCCACCCTGCTGTTGCGGAACATGTGCACGCCATAGGGAACCAGTCCAAGGAACATGGGGGAACCCTGATCAGCGCTATTTCACTGTGGGATCATTCACCTTGTATGGGGACAGAGCATGGACCCTTCCGGACTTACTATCTTTTTTCTGGAGATTTCTCGGTAGTATTTTTTGCTGTTTCCCATTCATATCACTATTGGTCAGCTTGGTTATGTTTTTTCCCATTTCGTTACAGTCATTTTCAATGTTTATTTGCCCTTTTGTTCTGTGCACATGTATCACACTTCTCACTTTTTGTAGGTTTCCCTGGCTTTGCTGTACATTGCTGACGTAAATGGTTTCTCTTCCCTTTAAATCGGCTCTAACACCAGGGTTTCACTGGCGTTAATTTTGAGCTTCGGATTTCACAGCGTTAGTGTGCGAGGAGCCTCTCCCCTCCCACTCTCCACCCATTGACCCCTTTCCTCCGCCCCTGAGGAGCCTTCCTCCGCCCCTTTGGAGCCTTTCTCCGCCCTCCGGATGCCTTTCTACTCCTTCGGTGCTCATTTGCGCCGCTGCGCGTGTTACCGCGTGATAAGGTTCCTTATCGCATGGTATCACGTGATAAGGTACCTTATCACACGATAACGTCACAGCGGCGCAAATAGCGCCGTTCAGTAAACATACCCCTATATATTAAGTTAAAAAACAAAAATTATATACAAAGTTGAAAACCAAAATTAAATGACAAAAAACAAAACAAAACCAGAGGTAATGTAGTGCTTGATTAAAAAATATATTCCATATGAGCCGCGAGTGTGAAACTTTTGTTTATCGTTTATCATGATGCATTTCTCTTGTGTTAAGGGCTATGAATCAACACATAATTTAAAGATGAAAGAAGTTATTTACCTGAAGATGAATACTCGATTAAAAAACTGCAAGGCGGAAAACATTTCCGTGTAAACTGCTGCACAGCAGAAGTGAAAATGTTCGCTATGCAGAGGACGCCCACACTTGCACCCTTTGAAACTACCCAAACCGTGGGAATTTGACACATATTGGCTTCTGATTGGAGGATATCTGTTTCTTTACAATTCTATGAAGAAACACCTACCAAAGGGATCGGCGTCGCAAAAGAGATGTTATATCATAAAATATGCAATCTTACACTTTAACCAAATAGAAAACGGTCCATATTTATTTATGCCGACGGAGTACTTCCAGAAGCTGCCTGCATTAATGAAAGGGTTTAAGAACCGTGTGGAATTGAAAAAAGACAAATGGAAAAAGCAATAAATCATTTGTCAAAAAGTGAGAACAAATATAAAATTAAACACTATTGACCTGATCATGTCGTGGAAAACATACTTCCTCCAGAGACGGGCCTGTGAACTGCTCTGTGTTCCTCCTACTTGTGGCTGTTCCTGGTTCCCTGTGCAGGCAGTCAGTGTGCAGCTGCAATTGAGTTGGACCCTCCCCCCCCACTCTATATATTTCCTGAGGCCCTCAGCCACGGGTCACGGCCTGCGGGTCGTGTACCAAAGGGGTGTGATCAAAGGAGCTTGCTGCACCCCTTAGGCGTACTAATGGCATGTTTGAGTTGGTGGATGTTAGTGACTATCAGTGAGATGGGGAAATGGAAAAACAAAGGAGGAGGGGTAAAAATGGACCTTGGGATATCTTTGGTAGGTAAAATTGTTGGTCCACTAGATAAACATTTAGCTTCTTTGCAGAGGGGTCAGCCCTCCCCCAATGGAGTTTCTTTAAGCTCCGGGGCTCCGACGCCGCCACCTCACCATCTGCCTGTGTTATCATCAACATTATTGGGAATTGGTTCCCCTGGAGAGATAGCTGGAGACACTCAAGTTTTGATTCCAAAGTCTGTTATTTTTATAGAGTCTTCTGTGGTAGCGATGGCACCCTTGAATGGGGAAGTCACACTTAAAGATTTGTGGGGTGCGATTAGTGCTATTGATGTTAAACTTTCTTCTACTGTAATTTCATTATATACTAATACTCAGGGTGCTGTGGAAAAGATTTCTGAAGTGGATGCTAGGTTGTCTAAGGGCAAAATTTGGTGGTCCAAATGGAAGCTCAGGTGCAATCGGTTTCCACTGTGCAGGTGTCTTCGATTAAGGATTCGTTGATGGTTCATGCTCATATTGAGGCATTAGAAAATGCCTCTCAAGCCTGTAATCTGCACTTTTTAAACTTTCCAATTATGCATTTATTAGCACCAGAAATTCTTCTTACTAAATATTTTACTGAGATCTTGAAGTTGCCTCAATCTGTGGATATTGTTCAATTATTTTATGTACCCTTTACAGTTCGGGTGGCTTCATTGGATGAAGGGAAGTTTGATTCCCTTCGTCTGACTGTAAGCCAGAATCTTACTGAATTTTTGGAGGACCCCCGTCTGATATAATCACAAAAAGAAACATCTTATTTATTTTATTTTATTTATTTAGACAGTTTTGTATACCGCCTTATCCTTCAATCAAAGCGGTCACAACACAATTGGGGGATACATTTAACACGCGGGGATATGAGACACATACACTAATACTTACAGGGAACATGGGCAGTGGAGGGTTAAGTGGCTTGCCCTTATTGGTTAGCTTTGCTACTGTGGAAGTGAAGGCAAAAATCTTGAAGCTATACTTATACTTAAGGATGTTGCTTTCTGTGGTCAGAAAATAAACTTATTTCCTGATATGACTAGATCAACCCAAGCATGTCAGAAACAGTTTCTTGCTTTGAGGGAGAGAGTTCTTTCCCTGGGTGCAGCGTTTTATTTATGATTTCCTTGGAAATGTCTTATTACTTTACAGGGACTGTCCTTTGTTTTCCTTGATGTTTCTCATTTATAAAAGTTTTTGACTGATAGGCAGAAGCAGAGTTGGGCTGTGTTGGTTGGAGGTATAGAAATCCTCTTAAATATGGTGCATTTTTGTGCCTAATTGTTTTTTATTTATGTTGGTTATTTTTGATAGTGTAAATTTTCCAAGATGTGGGCTTGAACATTTTTTCTTTTGATTTGATCTATTGTGATAGTTTTCTTCTTAGATGGATTGTATGATGCTTTTCCTTTTGAAAGTAGAAATGTATAATTTGCAAATTCTATAAATAAATTTAAAAAAATCATACTTCCTCCAGCGTCCCTGCCACTGATAGAAACAATTTTGAAATGTGTCTTTTGTTATGCTGTGAAACTGCTGTGTTGAATTTTGCTTAATGGTCTCCAAATCATCGAATCTCCTTCCTTTCGGTGGTGATTTCAGTTTTGTAAACAAGAAAAATTCACTCGGTGCGAGGTCAGGTGAGTACGGAGGCTGACAGACCTGCTTGATTTGGTGTTTGACCATTAACTGCTGGACAAGATATGATGCTGGGGTGTTATCATGATAAAGCAACCATTTACCATTCCTGTGCAACTCTGGCCTCTTACAACGAACTGCATCTCTTAAACGAGTCAGAATTTGGTCATTGTACTCCTTATTGATGGTTTGGCCTTTTGGAGTATACTCATGATGCACAATATCCTGGTAATCAAAAAAAGAACTGTGAGCAAGACCTTGACATTGCTCCTCACCTGACGGGCTTTCTTGGATCTGGGAGAGTCTGGAGTATCCCATTGTGAGGACTGAGCCTTAGTTTCCATGATTCATCACCAATAATAACACAGGTACACTACCAAAAAACTGCCTCCAGTTTTGCAACTGATTCCTATAGATTTTGGGGTGCTGAATCCAGGAAAAATAGCCAAAATGTTCCATCACGTCACGTTTTCTTGCAAAATTAGATTTCTTACCCATATAAGGAATGTTCACATAATTTCTTTTTAGCCGACTGCAGTTTATTTTCTTGGCCCAAAATAGAGGTTGTAATGGTTAACTAACTAGAAATACTCCCTCATGATATTTTAGAGTGTTTTGTATTCATTTTATACATTAACAGGACAATTGGGAGGCGGGGGGCTAAATCCACTACTCGCGCAGGCGCATGTTCTTTCCTGTTCGCCTCGCCTCGTTCGCTCGCTCAAACACGGTGGTTGCGACATGAACGTTCCTGTCAAATTTCAGTTTCTTGCAAGTTCATTATTACCTTTTGTTTGCTCAGTCGTAATCCAGCTTTATTCCGAAGTGGTTCACTACAGTTGTAGTTTGCAGTGCTGTGTATTTGTGATGGCTCACAGAGCCAGAGTTTGCGTCAACTCTCCGGACAGTTTTTTTGTTTTATTTGTGGGGAATATACCGTGAAAAAGCGGCAGAGGAACATTTCTGCATTTATTAAAAAAGTATATTTTGCCTATTTCGGTTTGAAGTTAGGCGATCAAGACAAACCGTGGGCTCCTCACAAAGTGTGCAAGACATGTGAGGAAGATCTACGCTTATGGATGAAAGGTAAAAAACAAGCATTTCGTTTCGGAATACCTATGATGTGGCGTGAACAAAGAGACCACAGCAGTGACTGCTATTTTTGCTCTTGCATTGTGAAGGGATACAACTTAAAAAATAAGAACGTAATAAGTTACCCCAACCTTCCCTCAGCAATTAGGCCTATGCCTCATAGCAACGAAGTACCTGTGCCTGAACCACCAAAATCTTTGGATCATATTTGTGTGGACGGTTCTGATCATGATGAGACTCATCAGATAGCTTTTCCCGATGAGTCCAGTACTTCCGAGTTTGAAACTGAACCAGATCCAAAACCTGAACTTTTCTCTCAAGCTGAATTGAATGATTTAGTCCGGGATTTAGGACTCCCAAAAGATGCTGCCCAACTGCTAGGTTCTTGGCTTAAACAGAAAAATCTATTGTCACCAGGAACAACTTTTTATTGGTACCGCAACCGCGAGACACAGTTTTTGAAGAATTTCAGCAAAGAGGAAGATTTGGTATTTTGCAACGATATATACGGAGTGATGGAAAAGTTTAAACTCATGTATGATCCTGCTGAATGGCGGCTGTTCATTGATTCGTCAAAAGACAGCATAAAAGGTGTTCTTCTTCATAATGGCAACACATTCGCTTCAGTTCCTATTGCTCACTCTGTTATTCTCCAAGAAAAATACGAGAATTTGGCCCTGATGCTTCAGAAGATTCGTTATGATGAGCATAAGTGGATGATTTGTGGAGACTTTAAAATCCTATCCATGCTATTAGGGCAGCAATCCGGTTTCACCAAATATCCCTGCTTCCTTTGCTTGTGGGATAGCCGGGCCCACGACCTACACTGGGGGATAAAAGACTGGCCAATTCGGGAGTATTTGAGACCCGGTGAGAAAAATGTTCTTCATGAGAGCTTGGTACCTCGTGATAAAATTCTATTACCACCTCTCCACATTAAGTTGGGTCTCATTAAGCAATTCATCAAGTCCCTTCCAAAAGATGGTGAGTGCTTTCGGTACCTTTGCTCAAAGTTCCCTCGACTTTCTGAAGCAAAGCTAAAGGAAGGAGTGTTTGTTGGCCCTGATATAAGGAAACTCATTTCAGATGGAGCATTCGCTGAAACGATGTCTGAGAAGGAAAAAGAAGCCTGGGATTCCTTCAAGGATGTTGTTCTCAAATTCTTGGGGAGCAGGCGGGATGAGAACTATAAGGATATTGTTGCCAGGATGCTCAATGCCTTCAAAGAACAAGGCTGTAACATGAGCCTGAAAGTCCATTTCTTGCACTCCCATGTGAACTACTTTCCCGAAAACTTGGGGGCGTACAGTGAAGAACAAGGTGAAAGGTTTCACCAGGACATCAAGGACGCAAAGAGAAGGTGCCAAGGA
Source organism: Ichthyophis bannanicus (assembly GCA_033557465.1). Classification (NCBI taxonomy): domain Eukaryota; kingdom Metazoa; phylum Chordata; class Amphibia; order Gymnophiona; family Ichthyophiidae; genus Ichthyophis; species Ichthyophis bannanicus. The sequence continues at coordinate 291,708,301 of CM066036.1, read as the reverse complement.
AGATGGAACACCACTATGATGGCTGATTTCTGCTGGTTGCTGCTGCGGGAAACCCCAGATGAAAAATACGCCAAGCAGCGCACCAAGAGAAGCATTCAGGGGAAGAAGAAACGGGCCCACCAGGAGATTGATTGACCCAAGAATGACTTTAAAATCTAAACTGTGTTGACAAATATCGTGTTTTTACTAAACTTTGAAATAAAAATTTGCTAGTTATTACCACAGTGTCGGATCTCATTTATTAGAATTTTATTTTCACACCATCGGGTGTTTGTCTTCATGTATTGCAATGGTGCGGTTTGCGTTTTCTATTCTTACATACATACCTGTACAACATTTTTTGCACATTTCTTTGCTTTGCTTTGTGTCTAACCTCGCTCTTATATGCTCAATGTTTGTGCACATGTATGTGGCTGTTTTAAGTGCAGACAATTTTGCTACCATCACAGTGTGTTTTGTTGACATTACTCTATTCTTATGTGCTGCCTTGTTACAATTTTCTTTATTCTTATTTGAATAACTACTAAACAATTAGTATAAAGAATTCATCCAAGAAACTTTTATCTCAATCGCACTCAATCTGAAACGTTCACCTCAAACTGCTAACCCAATGTAGCAAAAAATCTGTACGTGATGGAGCAAATTGGTTACCAGATTTGGATTCAGCGCACCAAAAAACGTAAAAATCAATCGAAACATTAGAGGCAGTTTAAAAAAAATTTTTTTAGTGTACCTGTGTAATCTTTTTGATGAAATCTGAGTCATTTTCAATGCATTCCAACACCTCCCTCACTGCAGACAGTCATTCTTCTTTTTGGTCAAGGGGACAGGAGTTTCGGCACGGATTTTGCAGACACACATCTCATCCCCAAATTGACAGTAAGAATGGACTGTACGAATTTGAAACTGATGTCCATGTCCTCAGCAAACTCTCTGATAGTCAATCGATGATTTGTGCATATTGTGGCATGCACTGCTTCAACTTTGTCTTCATTCCTGCTCATGGATAGCCTTCCAGAACGTTCATCACTGTCGATATATTGGCAGCTATCTTGGAAATGTTTGTACCAGTCATAAACTTGAGCATGACTCATGCATTCATCGCCACACACTTGCTGTAACGTGTCATAAGTCTCTTTGCATCAATATCTAAGGGGTATGTTTACTAAAGTGCATTAAGGGTATATTGGGTTAGCAAGCGGTAACAGCAGCAGTAAGGGTGTCATTGTACAGCAAAGACCGGGGCAGGCAGTAGGCATACCGGTAGTAATGGCAAATGGTTCCACCTATCGGGCACTAACAAGACATCGGGCGTTAAGGTGTCAAGCATGCACCTTGATGCCCAAAAATGGCAATCACCTTAACGCAGGATAAGGGATTCCCTTGCAAAGTCACATTTTATGTGATGGATGAAAGGAAAGCTAAGAGCTGATGGACCTGTCAGATCCATATGTACCCTACATATCAGTCAGTAGGTGGGATGAGCATGTAGGAGGCAGCTGTACTGCATCAGTGAGGGTTGCCTATGTAAAATGCAATAATGTCAGTGTGTGGCATAGGATTGTGAAGTAGTGTCCCCTGGCAGAGCCAGCATTGTCATGATGTGGGCATCAAAATGATGACCAAGTAGGAGTGGTGAAGTGCATATCATGCACAGGAGAGGTGTGAGTAAAACATCTAAATGATTAAACTGTTCCTATGTGGGCCATGGTGTAGCAACTAGCAGGAGAATGTATGACTGTACATAACAGCCGTATGCTGATGGATGGGCTAAAGGATGGATGGCAGTAGATGAGAGTGCAGTATGGTCTTGATGCCCCAATGTTACTGATGTGACTGCACAAATGCGGTTGTGGTATGTGTGAACAAAGTTTAACTGTGCCATGGGAAAGCCCCAATACCAGCTATGTGGGTATAACAGCTGTGTCAGCCTTACTAACCACCATACGAGTCTCCTGACACATGTGCATATAACAACTGGATAAATGTCACCGCTATTGACCATATGGAGCAAGTAGGGATGTGTAAGTTTCCCTACAACTGGTCCTCCCAGGAGTGGGATGTGCCTGCATGCACTGTATATATGTGATGGAGCCAACGATGTTCAATCCCAGGTATGATGAAATATCCCAATCATGTACAACACTTGTGCATACATCTGCAGGGTAAATATGTCTGATCTTTTACAATGGGCTGCAGCAGAGCCAATAAAATCATGCTGTCATATGGGCATGATTGCAATGTGCATGTTAACAGACCCAATGTGATATTGTAACATTAAAAAAACCAATATTTATGTGTGTCCGTCAGTCAATGCAGATCCTGGACTGTTTCTGGCACTATATTGTTTCCCACAGCCACAAAGAAAACAAGTGGAACTCAACCCTTCATCTGTTGTTTACCAAGCCTGTGCTCTAACCATTAGGCTACACCTTCACACTTTTCTCCATAGCACAGTCCAGAGATTGCAGATCCCTTCCTGCAATGGGCACAATCCAGAACATGAAACAATGTGGCTGCCACATTCTGAGACAGTGGTACACCACACCTAGGGCCTACCTACAACAGCGCGCATGCTGTAGGCACTGCACTGCACATTCAGCACACCAGCTGCATAACAGCCACACAGCCACAGAACACATCCCTTTTCCAAGGCCGAGACACATGTAAGATCAAGATGCCCATCCCCTCACTGTACCTCCAACGTCAAACAACAGTCACACGCAGAGGTCCTCTGCACTGCGGTGTGGCACCAACCACTGAGGAAGCACATGTGCATGGTGTGCATTCCCTTGTCACCTACCGTACACTACAAGATGGGTATACCTGCACATACACCAAACGCAAACCCCATTCATGACCCTTGCAGTTCATCGCTAACCATCCCGCCCTCCTTGGGGGGCCATGCAGACATCTCCCACTATCACTGGAGACAAGCGGGTACTGGGCAATGCTACAGTGAGCACAGTCATGGCTATGGATGCAATGAGAGCTTTGTGAGCCAGAAATGGTTAGCCCCTTTATTTCCCAGGATGCCCCTTGCCATCTGAGCACCTATATGCTACCTTTTATCCAATGGAGAATGCAGCGATCCATCACATCAGATATGGACTGTGCAAAAATGATGTGTGTGTCATGGACATAACACCCCTCCAAATCATACTTAGTCCACCTCAGGTGAAAAAAGAGAACATAAATAACAGAAGGAGAGGACATGCTCTGAGAGATCCAAGAGTTTGAAGAATATGTGCCTTACAATGTGATAATATCAAATATTCAAACAAAAGAAGGAGTTTTTCTGAGCCGTTGATGTTGCGAGGTTGGGCTTGAGTGTGTACAGTGTGTGCTGATATTCCCACCTCATTGTATTCTGAGGCTTTTTTCTCCTCTTATTTATGTTCTTTTTCTCACCTGAGGTGGACTATGTATGATTTGCTGGAGTGAGTTTGCATGGACTTGTCTTTGGACTTTCACTCTGGAATTGACCTTTGTTGGTTTATGGACACCTTGGGGTGACGTTGGACCAAAATCTCGACATGAAGAAACACATAGCCAATACCATAAGAGCGATCTACTTTAAAATCAGACCCCTCAGACACCTACGCCCGTTACTCGAACCAGATGATTTCCGCACCATTTACCAAGCCCTAATCATTCCCCATTTCGATTATTCAAACTCCATACTACAAGGACTCCCCCGATCCACCCTAAACCCCCTGCAACTTGCTATGAACAGCGCAGCACGGGTACTCTTTGGAGCATCCAGGAGAGACCATGTGACACCCCTCCTGAAACAGCTACACTGGCTCCCCATTCAAGCCAGGATCAGTTTTAAGACCTTGCTGATGACATTCAAAGCTGACAAGGGGCTCTCCTCCTTCTCTCTATCTGACCTCATCCAACCACTTGCACCTAACAGACCAAAAGAACCGCAGAGTCCAACATGCTTGCAATACCTAAAGAAATGACAAGCTGCACCAAATCAACAGTTAACAGAGCCTTCCGACTCTGCGCCCCAAGTCTAAGGAATACCTTACCACCTCATATCAGAGCAATCTCCAACTTGAGCCAGTTCAGGAAGGCCCTTAAACATTTCCTCTTCATCAAATATCTCTCTAACAACTCCGAACCCCAGTCACACTCAAATAGTGAGCAACTCAATATTAGTAGTAGTCAACTAGACAAGCCCTCACAACAGGCGTTCCCAACAAAGTAAAACACCAAACAGTATCCACTCTCATTACACCTCCTATGTACATAGTTTACCCTGTTCTCCAAGTTCCATTTCCTGTTAAATGTAATGACCAGACATATGTAAACTGTCGGATGTTTCTGTTCCATGTAAACCGTGCTGATGGCAAATAGTGCGGTATATAAGAAATGTTAATAAATAAAAATAAATAAATAAATAAATAACACCCACCACATGTGCTAATGACCTTTTTTGCCATCCACCCTGAATGAGAGGAGGGGCACATATCACCTAGTCCCCAGAGCAAGATCTGCAATAGTTGGAATCTCCAGGTTCTGGAGCAGATCTATATCACTTCTAGTCTGCTACAAGTATCGTCTGCAGTATGTGATGCAAGTCACTTGGTAATCAGTACAACTGAAGCATACCAGATTGACCTGTCTTATCTGGGCCTTGTATTCTGCTCCTATTGGTCGGGGACTCTCCTATAACATCTCATGATGGTCACTAAGGTTGTAGCAGATGTTGCCAAGGAATTCAAATACAATGAGTGTTGCCTAGGCAGGAGGAAGGGGGAGGATGCTGACACCTTGCAAGACCATAGCTAGTAGCAGGTTACCAACAGCCAAAGAGAAGTTCTGGCTTCATCTTATGGGAATTCCAATCAACCAGATCAATCCTAGGCAGCCTACATATGTTCGGTGACACCATCTGCACCCTGTCCGCTAGTCACCACGAACATATTGACTTTGTACAAACAGCATGGCCAACCAGCTGCTTGTCTAATGACTGAACTGTCATAAAAGCAACAGCCCATATATCACTATAGCCTGACCCTATATAGTCATAGCTCAGTCAGAGGGAGAGTGGAATCTCAGCATGAATATACAGTATGTGCGTACCCAGCTCATGGCCATGGCAGACCCGCGCAAAGATGGCTCATTCATTGACCTAATCTCTGATACATATACATCCTGTGAATTTCGCTCTGTTTTAGGAAATACCCACAATCCCCTGCTCTTCATTATGTACCCTTTTATCTTGGACTTGGGGACAGCTCATATAATGTGATGCCCATGGAAAGTGGGTCAGAGACAGGCTGAGAGTGCATGCTGGCCCACACAGGGGTATGTCTGTCACATATACAATTACGGTGTCCCCCTAGACAGCTCTTGGTAGTGAGCAGTGAACCTAATTCCATGCCTGTATTGGCATATAATGTCATGTCCTAGTTATGGATGCTCCAAACCTGGCCAGTGCAGCACATGTACTCTCCCTTGCTGCAGACACATTGGCCACCCCCAAAATAGCAATGGAATCATGGCGGTTTGGACATGGGGTTGGATGTTGGAACTGTAGCTGGCGACACATACGCCACCATACCCTGCCTCTTCATGCTCTAACACCAATGTTGTGACAATCACACTTGATGCTCAGGGGAGCCAGTGAGGCTGTCCCTTAGACCTTAGTAGGGAGGAATCAACATGTGCTCCACTATCCCTGCTGCTTACATGCTTGCCATCCCACTGGCAGCAGCTTGGCACCAAACACACAGGGCCAGGACAAGGCTTTTGTCTGTGGAAGCCTGCAATGGCTGTGACCACCACCCACACTGTCACACACTGCTGACAAGGCAACATGGTGGCGGTGGGAGTGGCACAATATCTTTGACTGGGGTAGCATGTATGTATGCTGCCACTGTCATAGTGGAGTCATACCGGACATCCCTGATATACACCCTAGGCAGTGGCCTGGTCCACCTAGTGGATCAGCAAGCCCCACTGCATCATCCATGTGACCCCCACCCTATTCCATTTTGGCACCAACAGCATAGTGCCCTTTCTTCATAGGGAACCATGCTGTTGCTGCCAATGTAGTACAAGCATCATTGATTTGGGAAATATGATGGGTTAAGCACATTGCATACCTTTAAATAGGCTCTCTCCCCTCAAAAAAAACCCTTACAGCGAGCATTCTGATGACGTTAAGGCTCCCAGCACTGGGAGCTCTAATGCACGATAACACAACACGGTGTTAAGGGAGCACAAGCTATCCCTGCCCACTCTCAGCCCCATTAATGCCCACTCTTCATCTACTTTCATCTTAATGCTATGGGAAAGGCTTCTGCACATTATTCCAGCATTATTGGTGCTTTCCGCGGTGTTAACTGTTCATGGGTGCCGATAAAATCTGTTAATGACACCTTTGATCCCTTACCACCCTTTAATAAACATACCCTAAGTTTCTGGCATCAGAAAATTAGCGCGAGTGAAACCCTCGCGCTAGGCACATTTGCAGGAAAGAGAAACTATTTACGTCAGCAAGGAACAGCAAAGCCAGGGAAACCCAAAAACATGATAGTAGTGATAAATGTGCACAGAACACAAAGACAAATAAACATTGAAAATGACCTGAAACAGATTTAAAAACACAATAACCAAGCTGGCCAAGAGTGATATTAATGAGAAACATAAAGCAACACTACTGAGAAAGCATAAAAACGAAGATATCATGTTTGGAAGGGTCTATGCTCTGTCTCCCAGCAAAGTGAATGATCCCACATTTAAACAGCGGTTATCAGGGTTTTCCTTTTAAATTGGGCAGGTGTGTTATGGCGTGAAGAGCGGGCACGTAGGAAAGGGCAACTGTACAGATGCAGGAAATGGGATACAGAGGGCTGCAGGTTGCACTTGCAATGGTGCAGCTGGGGCACCATGCGGACTAGGCACATGCCTAGGTTGTACATACGAATGCTGAAACTGTAGAGCAGCCAGACAGCAACTAATGAGGGTCCAACATGGCAACAAGTGTGTTTAGCACAGTGTCACAGGGGTTATTTACCAGCAGGTACCCCCAAGGGCACAGAACATTGGCCGGTGGTGCCGGGGGGAAGTGTGCATGTCCATGTAGGCACCCCTACCCAAGAACATACAACATAGGCAGTTGCCTACCTGCACACCGGCTGCCCTGGGACTGTGCACTACCAGCACTACCGGCATAAGGGCATGTCAGCATGGTGGCAGAGGAGTGCTGGTGGTTGATGGGGCAGCGGCATCTGCCCATGGCAGACCAAGGCCAAGCCCTGTTTAGGTGGGTGCCGTGTACTGCAACAAACAAGATCTGTCTGATGAACAGTAGTGTTATCCCCAGGGAATGACCTGCTTCTGTGGCAACAGGGTGGTGCAGTACACACAGCCTGTATGTTCAGGGTCAGAAGGTCAAAGGTTCAAGCCCCAGCTGTGGCTCCTGCCAACCATGTCCCTACATTTTATCCAAAGATGGAACTGTTATTGCAGATTAAATAAACAAGCCATAAACACCTATATTTTACCCTACAGGGCACACACACCATAAACATGTGCAATCCCTAGAGCAGAGTTTCCCAACTGCAGTCCTGGAGGGCCAAACACCATTCAGGTATCATTCTGTCCCTACTAAATATGCCTGTGATGCATTTGTATGCCCTGCCCCCATTGTATGCAAATGTAGCCATGCACATTCATTAGGGACAGCATGAAAACCTGAACCGTGTTTGGCCCACCAGGACCAGAGTTGGGAACCTCTGCCCTACAGCAGCAGCCATCAGGGCAGTGGTTCTTAATCAGTCCTCCTTTAACCCCTAGGCCAGTCGGGTGTTCAGGATAGCCCTAATGAATATGCATGAGATATATATGCATTAGAGATATCCTGCCAACCTGACTGGTTCGTGGCTCTCTAGGGCTGGATTTGGAGACCCCTGGCTTATACCTCTGTCATTTAAGATTGTGAGTGGGCAAGGTGCAGATGTCCTAGACATCAAAAGGGTAGATAGAATGTGCCACATGCCTCCTCAATTCTCACCACCACCAAAAAGTTGTCTAATAGACAATATTTTGGTGGTGGTGAGAAGCAAAGAGGCATGTGACAAATTCTATCTAACCTTTTTGATGTCTTGGAGATCTGCACCTTGCCCACTCACAATCTTAAATGGCAGAGATCTCCAAATCCAGCCCTAGAGGGCCACAAACCAGTCAGGTTGGCAGGATATCTCTAATGCATATATATCTCATGCATATTCATTAGGGCTATCCTGAACACCCGACTGTCCTAGGGGTTCAAGGAGACCTAGTTAAGAACCACTGCATCAGAGGCACAAACACCCACACCCACACCCACAGGCTCCACTATCCAATGGTTCATGGAGAGTCAGGCTGTTGGGGTCTGCGCGGAGCAGCAATGCCATCTTAAACTTGGAAACACGTTCCACATATATCAAAAGGTTGCTATGATTAATGTCAGATAACAAATCCTAACTTAAACACAATTTGTTGACAGAGATTCATCATAGCAACCTTTTGGATATCTGTGGAGTGTTTCAGTGTTTGCTTCTGACAGTGTTTACCACCCCAGAGAGTGACACTAACAGTAGTGAGTACCATAGCGATGCCTGCACTGTGCCCAGGACTGGTGTGGCGTCCAGGGCTGCCAACCACCTCTATATTTGCACAATGCTGAAATAGGTGTGGGAGTGTGTGTCTGTCTATCCAGTGGTTTGTGGCAGCCTACACCTTACCGAGCCCATAATGCTTGCACTGTTTCCAGTGTTAGCTTGACAATGTGCATAATAGCGAGCAAGGTATTGTGGGTATGGGCCGGACAGGGTGTCCTGGGCAGGCTGCATCTGAACAGGGATTAGGGCAATGGCTGGGACATTGTAGTGCCCGACCACCACCTGCATTGACAGGGTGTCCACAGCATGTCATGCTGGGAGGTCACTCTCACCCTGACTGTGCAGTGACCATGGCATGGCTAGGCTCCCCCATAGTGCTATATAGTATTTCTCTCAAGTGATATTTATGGGCTTCTCTTTTTGGGGACTGATCACTGATATACCTGCTTGGTGTGTGACCTGGATTCCATGCCTGGATACACAGTGTTCCTTTTGGAACATGCACTATGTGTTAGCTAGCAGACTGTCTGCCTTTAGTATATGTATGGCTAGAACACCTTGCAGGGTGCAGTGGGTGGAGACTGACTGTGCCCTTGGCTGGTGGGGGGCAGCTGAGCTTTTCCAGCATTCTGCCTGTCTGCCATTGCCTTATTGATTTATACAGATCTGCATCAACTATGCTGTAGGGTGCCTGTTCCCCAGCAGGACTGGGTTTGATGGTCCTCTCTACTGCCACCATTGCAGAGATGTAGAATGTGGATCTGTTGGTGGGAAATCCTGTCTCCCACCCTGAGACATGTGGGGTGGGGTGGGGTGGGGTGGGGTGGGTTGGGTGGTGCTACATAATCTGCTTTTGGGTCCAAACACCCCGCCCCTGCCCCTCCACCCCTGCCCCCACCCCCCTGCACTGTCCTCCCGCCCCCGCCCCACCCCTGCCCCGCCCCCCAGCCCCCGCCCGCCACTACAGTGTCCCAACGATTACCCTCAACCGTGTGCAGATGCATCCTGGCCAATCCGCCCTGTCCGGGCCATACCCACAATACCTTGCTCCTCATTTTGCACATTTGCAGGCTAAAGCTGGAAACAGTGAGGGCAATGTGGGCTCAGTGAGGTGATGGCAGACACAAAACAATGGATAGACATACGCACACTCCCACACCTATCTCAGCATTGTGCAGAGATAGAGGTGGTTGACAACCCTGCCCGCCACACTGGTCCTGATCACAGTGCTGACATTGCTAAACTGTGCAGAGAGTAGTAGTAATGCTCTGGTGATAACTGCAGCTCCGTGCTCGGGCCAGCAGCCTGACACTCCATGAGGATGTGGATAGTGGCGCCCATATGAGTAGGTGTCTGTACCCCAATGCACTGCTGTGTTGGGGTTTGCACATGTTGTTGTTGTGGCTGCATTGTGGGATAAAACTATGGGTTGATACTTTGCAGGATCCACAGATGGGACTTGAATTTTGGACCCTCTGCTCTTGGATATACTGGCTGAGTGCACTGCTCCACACTGCTGACACAGCAACACAGTGGTCCCTGGGGATACCCTTACTTTCCCCAGCCAGACCTCTTCTGTTGCACTGCACACATGGTACTGGTAAAGGGCATGTCCTAGGTCCACTGCAGGTGGGTGCCACTAATCCCTCCGGCACGAACACCCCTCCCCCTGCCATGCCCATATGCTGTCAGTACCGGTGGTGCGCAGTCCCAGGCCATCCAGGGGGCAGGTGGGCGGCTGCCTAAGGTGTGGGTTCTGGGGTAGGGGTGCCTACATAGCTGTCCATGCTTCCCTCGGCATGGCCTGTCAATGTTATATGCCCCTTGGGGTGCAAGCTGGGTAATGTCCCCTGGATGGGACACTGTGGAACACAGACTCAAGGGCATGTTTGACCCTGGTCAGTTGCTGTCTTGCTGGTTTCCATTTTCTGCATTCCTATGTGCCACCTAGGCATCCGCCTAGTCCACCCTTGCCACAGATGCCTCCACTGCATTCCCCACCTGCAGCTCCCATGCCCCATTTGCGCCATCACCATAGTGGCCTTTCATACCTGGGCACTATGCTGTTGCTGCAAATGGAGCACTACTTTCACCTTTCTTGGGCTCCCTGCTTATGCTGTACATTGCTGACACTGAAGTGGTTTCTCTCTCTTGCAAATGTGTGCTTACGCCAGGTTTTCAGTTGCGTTATGATTCGGCCCTTCATTTTCCCGCATTAGTGTGGAAGGGGCCTCTCCCCGCCACTCCCCGCCCATTGACCCCTTCTCTCCGCCTTCTCTCCACCCTCTGCGGGACTTACCGTGGCCGGGAACGCTAACGCGCATTATGTAATGTTAACGTGCACTAACATTATGTTACGTTACATTAACGTGCATTAATGTTACATAACGCACCCTAGCGTAGCCGCTGTTACGTTACCTCAGTTTTGTAAACATGCCCCTAAGGGATTATGTTTACTAAAGGGCATTAAAGGAGTAAGTGTGCTGTTAATGCCTATTATTGGCACCCTTGCACCCTTAATGCTGCAAAAAAGCTGCATTAATGGGTGTTAAAGGCTCCTGCAGCATTAAGGGTGCAGTAGGTAGAGAGTGGGCATTAACAGGGCAGAGAGTGGGTGTTTACAATGGGTGTTACCGTAATGCCTGTTGTACTAACGTGTTAAAGCTCTTTAATGCTGGGACCCCTAATGACATATAGAACTTCACAGAAAGGGTGTATTTTGAGGGGAGAGAGCCTATTTAAACATCTGCAATGTGATACACAGACAAGGGAGCCCAAGATAGTGATGATAGTGTTTTATTAGCAGCAACAACATAAAACCCAAGTATGAAAGGACACCATGTTGATGGTGCAAATGGGGCAAAGGAGATGGCATGTTGGTCATGCAGTGAGGCTTTCTGGGGTGCAAGGCAGACCAGGCAGCTGCCCAGGTGGCACATCTGTGATGTCCGTCATGATCCCACATCGACATTTGCAAAACACAGTCATGCTGCTGCTTTGGAAAGGTGATGTGCCACATGGAGTGGACCAAGTTTTCCTGGTACCATAGGCAAGGACCCTGGCCAGCCCCCTCACTGCTGCTGAAGCCAGCTCTGGAGGTAGAGGATGATAGCACCAGCAGCTGTAGCGCTACAGGGAGCTGCAAAATGCAGGTGCCCAGGGAAATAACACAGCTGCAGCTGCCTGCCTCCCTCCAAGACGTATCAGAAGCAGATGGTGATGGGGTTCTGCCTCACCCATCTGGACCTGGCGCCCTAGGTATCTGCCAAAGCTGCATGGTGGACCAGTCGGTACTGCACACTGACCCACTGACAGCATGCTGGCATGGGGGCGTCGGTGGCAGGTTCAGCAGCATCCACCTGCAGCAGAAAAGACCCATGTCATGGTCCTGTGTGCAGATAGCATTGCAGCATATGCCCAGGTCTGCCTACTGGATAACATGTCAGCCCCAGGGACTAGTATATTCATATGGTAGCTCTGTGGCTCAACTCACAATGCCATTGTGTGTATGAGCAGAGTCACAGGTTCAAGAGCCTTCTGTGGATCATATACTGCATATCCTTGTGGATAAACTTTAGCCTTTAGTGCAAGTACAGCACCAGCATGTGCAACTCTGAATGAATTGGCCAGCAAGGGTACAGACACCCATCAGCCACACAAACAGACTCCATTATCCACAACTGTATGGAAAGTCTGCCTGATAACACCAGCACCCTGAGTGGATGTTAATGTCAGAGGGCGCTATTAGCGCTTGCACAAGTTAACAATGATTGAGCTGATATGGCGACCAAAGTGGCAGGCAGGAATGCCAACCATCCCTATTTTTGCACAGCACAGCAATGTGACTGTGTGTGTATGTCTCTCCAGAGTTCTGTGGCCTTCTGCACTGCACTGCACTGTACTTCGCGTTACATAGACTGATCCCAGCGTTAGTCTGCAAATGTGTATGTTGAGGAGCAGAGGATTGTAGGTATGGTCATAAACAGAGCAGTTTGCCCAAGATGCGTCTGCATCACAGGTAGGGTCAATGGCTGAGACTTTGTCGTGCCTGTCTACCATGTGCATGGCCTGGGTGGCCACAGCAGCTCACACTGTGAGGACACGCTCATTCTGACAGAGCTGTGACCATGGCACTGCTAAATATCCACATAGCACTTATATAGTATGCCACTCCAGTGATGTAGGTGCACTCCCTGTCCTGGGAGATCAATCGCTGTGCCACATGCTGGGTATCCATGCATTTGTCCCAAACCAGGGTGTACACGCTCAACCTGTGCACATGCTCCATTTGGTATGTGCATGGCTGAAACAGCCCTGTTGTAGGCAGCAGATGCAATCTAACTGTGCTGGATTTGTAGCTCCAGATTGTTGGGACAGGCATACATACATCTACTGCTTCAACACTTGGCACTGATATATCTTGTTCTAGGAAGATCCTTGTCCAACAGAGAAAAGACACAGAATCCAGAGCCCAGATGTAACAACCAGCCACAACATACTGTAACTCTACAGTAAACAAGGTGACTAACATAACACAATAACAGTTATACAGACCAGCAACAGAACCAGCAGAGATCATCTCTAGTAGTGCACACTCTGGGGATCAGGGACCGAGTGCCCATCCTACCCTCAGGGTGACCGCAGAAACTGCTCAGTAGCATGCTTTGTAGCTACTCTGTGCTTGTATCTCACACTGTCAGTGCATCTTACTGAGCTGAGGTAATGGATCAGTGCATTCTCCACTTGGTGATCAGCTGCAGACTGCTGTTCTGCATGTGCATTGCATCATGGGTGCTGGAGGGGCTAACCTATACTGGCACACATAGCACACATTTTAGCAGTGACCTGCAGTTTCTTTGTATCCAGCCATTGCTGTAGAAAGGTGTGGAGGTATAGCCTACTGGTTAATACGATGCCTCCATAAATAGGGGACAGGAGTTTGATTCCTACTTGTTGTTTTTGTGACTGTGTGCTACTCAGATCATTTTCATGCCTGTAACAGTTAGGGGATCTGCTGTGACTGGCAAACACACAGCCTTCTAGTTTGTTATGCATTCTGCCCACAATTTGGGTCAGCAAATAGACAATTTGCCCTCATGTCCTTCTGAGAGCATAGCTTTATTGGCTGTGCTACAGCACATTGCAGTGGGTCATACATGCTCACCCTGTAGATATTTGGCAACCGCTTGGGAGGTGTGGTGTAATGGTCATGGCATAGGCTTGGGACCCAAGATGTCAGCTTTTGAGGCCCACCAACATTCTTTTTGTAACACTTTGGAAGGTTTTACTGTGCACTTGAATGTATGCAATGCCCTTCATGGATTGCCCAAACCTCCTTCTGACCTTGGGCAGGTTACCTAACACTCCATTGCCTCAGCTGACTGCAAGTTCTTACAGTTCCTATTTTTATCAGACATTACAACTTTTTTGGGTCAAGGTATCCCAACGTGACTGCACTGATGCAGCGGTATACTAACAGGCAGTTACATGCATACAGCTGAAAACTGCTTGTGCAACATGAGTCATGTATGCCATAATGACTGTGACTGTGTAGCTTTGGCTCCATCACATCTATGCAATACATGCACATACATCCTACCCCTCAGATAGACACCTGCAGGTATCATCTCATGTCCATTTGCCTAGTTTGGATGACACCTGTCTAGTTGTTATCTGCACATTTGTCTGGGGTGTTATATGGTGGCTCTATGGCTGGGACAGGTGTGAGACCCACATGTCTGGTATCAGGCCTTCCACATTGTAGTGGTGCACATTTTCACACACAGTACAAATACATTGGGGATGGCACCTATGGCACATCAGTACTGCCAGCCCATACTACCCTCTTCTCTGCTCCCATCCTTCCTTCAGCCCATCCATCCGCCTCTGTCGGCTGTGTGCAATCATGTCTTCTTCTGCAGGTTGCTATACCATGGTCTAAACTGGTTCTCTTTTCCACATTTCAACTCTTCACAGATGCCTCTCCTGTGCCTGATCTGCACATCAATGCTCCTACTCTGTCCTCTGTTGCTGCATACATCCTGCCACTGCTGACTCCACTGGGGAACATGTCTTCCCCATCTTATGCCACACACTGACATTGTGCTGTTTTATATTGGCACCTCCCCCCCCCCCCCCCCGTGCATTGGTACACAGCTGCCTTCCACATGCTCGTCCAATTTACTGACTGCCACATAAAGTGCCCATGAATCTGGCAGGTCCATCAGCTGCCACCTGTCCTTCCATCTATCACCTTTACATTGACTTTCCTTGGTGTTCCTTTATCCAGCATTAGGGTTACAGCTGTTTTCAGATGTTAAGGTGCATGCTTGACACCTTAATGTTCGATCACCTGTTAACGCACGTTAAATGGCCCATAGTGCCCTTTACGCTGGAACGCCTCTTACCCGCCCAGCCCCTTTTACACATGTAAACACCCTTTATTGCTGCTATTAATGCCTGTTATCTTAATGCCCTTTAGTAAATATACCCCTAAGATCCAGTGGAATAATCTTCCTATTTCAGGAAAAGAACAACAGCTGGACAAAAAATAAACCAAATTTTAAATAAAGGATATGTACCAGTTGATGTTACGGTTGATACATTTTATTTATTTCCCAATTAGATGGTAATTAGATGATGGTACTAAAAAGTGATATTTCATCACAACATAAGACAAAAGGTGTAATTTATTTAGTCAAATGGTGTCTCGTGTCTTCTCTCTATGGGGCCCAGAACAACACAGGCACGGCTGGTCTAGGCTCTGGAACTCTTTTCAATTCCTACTTGAGGCCTTGCATAATTTCTCCAGGACCAAGCAGGAAGTCAGTCCTCACATATGGGGTGACTTCGGCGCCGACGGAGCCCTCGCGGAGCAATTTCCCCAGCTTTCGAAGAAAGCCTTTGGGAATTGCAGCATGCATGCGCGGTCCCCTTCCCGCCCAAGGGTGCCATCTTGCTCAGTCTTCTTTTTTCCGCGGAGCCCTACAGACGTAGTTTGTGATCGCCGCTGAAAAAGTTGATTTTTTCGTTCTGGTTTTCTCGGTTCGACGCCGTGTCCTTTTCCCGCCCGGCCTCGATACTCCGGTGTCGAGTCCGTTCACTATTTTTCGTTTTTTTTCCTTAGTGACTGGCGTTCCCGCCACTTTTTTCTTTTTCTCTGGCAGCACGGTCTTTTGACCTCGCAGGGGCGCTTTTTCCCCGGATGGCTGCCAGCGGGTTTAAAAAGTGTGATCGGTGTACGAGACTTATGTCTCCTACTGACACACACGACTGCTGCCTCCGTTGCCTCAGACCCAATCATGACCCGATGATTTGTGGTCCGTGTAACAAAATGTCCTCGAAGGCGTTGAGGAGTCGGCAGTCTCAAAAGGAGCGAATCTTCTCTGACTCCGCGTCCGGTCGGGCCAGGACCTCGTCAGAGGCTTCGACGTCTCGTGACTCCGGCCCCGAGCATCGTCGGAGTTCCTCTGAGCGGGGGTCTCCCGCCCGGGAACATCGTCAGAAGAAGAAACCCGAGAGGGCGGCGTCGGAGGACACTCCTGGTCCCTTGAGGGTCAGGTCGCATAGCCCCATCAGCCGCCCCAGGTCTTCGGAGGCGGAGAGGCCTTCGAAGCATCCTCGTCTCGAAGTGGAGTCTCCTGGACATGTGAGTACTGTAGTCCTCGTGGACTCGCCTCCGAAGGAGCCAACGTCGGGCCCGACGCCGTCGGGGCCCGAGTCGGGAGCTGCTGGGTCTCCTGAGTTTGGACTCAGGTTGACGGCCTTGGAGAGCAGTTTCGCTGCCTTCATGGACCAGCAGCGGGAATTGATCGCTGGCCTCACCGGTGCATCTGCCCCGACCACCGGGACATCGACGTCCAAGTCGACCCCGGAGGCCGAGCCGATCCTCGAGTCCATGCGGGCGCTAGTCGATCCTCGGCCATGGTCTCCCTCGGCCTCCCGTTCGGGACCGAGGTCGTCGACGCCGGCCTCGGCGTCGGGGCTGAGGTCCTCGGCACCCACCCGCACGGAGCCGCTCGATTCCTCCACGGAGAAGTCGGGCTGGGACATGTAGGAGGATGAGTCACCCGGTTCTTTTCAGACTCGGTGCGTCCCCTCTGACTCGCCCGAGTCTGAGCCTCGGAGACGATCCCCCCCGGAGGATACCCGGTTCTCTGACTTCATGAGGGATATGGCCAAGGCTTTGGCCTTCCTTGCGGATCCGGAGGAGGAGCCTCGAGCCAAAGAGCTCAAGGCCCTCCAGTATGACTCTCCCCCGAAGGAGGCCTTTACTGTTCCTCCGATGCTGGAAAGACTTCTCTTCCGCATGTGGGAGAGCCCGGCATCGACGCCGGTGTTAAGCAAGCGGGTCGATTCCATGTATCGAGTCCGCAAGAGCCCCGGGTTCCAGAAGGAACAACTACCGCACCATTCCATGGTGGTGGTATCGGCCATGCATTGACTCAAGAGTCAAAAGATGCACTCCTTGGTGCCTCCGGGTAAGGAGGCCTGGAACCTGGATGCCCTCGGTAGGAAGTGCTTCCAGGGCTCTATACTTGCTTGTCGAGTCCAGACATGCCAGCTCTATATGGACATGTATCTCCGGGACCTGGCAAAGGAAATTGCCGGGTTCTCTGCTGGTCTCTCCAAGAAACCTTTGCAGAGGTTCCAGGCCTTGTCCACTGGTATTCGAGAGTGCTCGAAGTTTATTTCTTGAGCAGCCTACGATGGCTTCGAAGCATCGGCTCGAGTAGCTGGGGCTGGCATCGGTGCCCGCCAACAGGCTTGGCTTCAGTCATCCGACCTCGAACCATGGGTGCAGGACAAGTTGGTTGATGTCCCTTGCAGAGGTGAAAACCTCTTTGGCAAGCCCATGGCTGAAAAGGCTGCAGAACTCGAGTCCGAGACTCTAACCAGGACTCGCCTGTCCAGGAAAACCTCTGCCCCTTCACAAAAAAGGAAGGGCTCGGGAAAAAAGCCCTTTTACCCGAGGAAGGTGTCTGCCTATAAACAACACCACACACCATATCACGCCTCAGCAGCTCCCCATCAGGGTCAGCAGGCTAAGGGACAGGGTAATGGGTCCCGTAGGCAGAAGGCCCCCAAGCCCACTACACCGGCCCCTGCTCAGCAGGGTAGGGGGTTTTGACTCCGTAAGCATAGCCTCTTCCCCCCCGCTGGCTTCTCTCAGCACGGGAGGCCGGCTGGCCCACTTTGCCCACAGGTGGTCAGCCATAACATCAGATACCTGGGTGCTTCAGGTAGTTCAAGAGGGCTACCTTTTGCATTTTCACCAGATACCTCCCTTCTATTTTCCAGGGGAGCCTCCAAGACCCCCTCTGCACAGGGACTTACTCCTTAAGGAGTTGGCAAGTCTTCTTCAGGAACAGGCTGTGGAACTGGTGCCGCACCACCTGAGAGGTCACGGCTTTTATTCCAGGTACTTTCTGATACCAAAAAGAACAGGAGGCCTCAAACCCATCCTGGACTTGCGCAACCTCAACAAGTTCCTGCAAAGGGAAAAGTTCAAGATGCTTACCCTTGGATTCCTGCTGCCCTACCTCCAGCAGGGAGATTGGCTATGCTCCTTGGATCTAAAGGATGCTTATACTCACATCCTTATCCATCCGGACCACCGGCAATATCTAAGATTTGTTGTGGCAGGGAATCATTATCAGTACAGGGTACTGCCCTTTGGCCTATCCTCCGCTCCCAGGGTGTTCACCAAATGCCTGGTAGTGGTGGCAGCCTTCCTGAGGCTTCAAGGCCTCTTTGTCTTTCCCTACCTAGACGACTGGCTCATCCGGGCACAGTCTTCCCTAGAGGTCACTCAGGCCACTCAGCGCACAGTGGCTCTGCTTCAGCACTTGGGGTTTGTCATAAACTTCGCAAAGTCCACTTTGCTCCCCTCTCAAGATCTCGAATTCATAGGAGCACAGTTGGACACTCTGCAGGCTCGTGCCTTCTTGCCTCTGGAATGGGCCAACCGGCTCAGAGCTCTGGCCAGCAAGTTTCACAATCTGCCAGGCAATTCCTGCAACTGCTCGGCATATGGCTTCCACGGTCCATGTCACTCCGAATGCCCGTCTACATATGAGGCCTGCTCAGTGGAGCCTTCGCACTCAATGGCATCAAGCCACAGGGAGCCTTGCAGACTTAGTACAGATCTCCGACCGCCTGGTCTCCTTTCTGCAATGGTGGCTTCATCTGCCCAATCTGGTACTCGGCATGACCTTTCAGTCTCCTCCGCCTTCCCAAGTGCTAACGACAGATGCCTCTCTTCTGGGATGGGGAGCACATTGCCAAGGGACATGTACTCAAGGCCTTTGGACCCCTTGGGAGGCTGCTCAGCAGATAAACTTCCTGGAGCTCAGGGCGATCCGCCTAGCTCTACAGACCTTCTCTCACCTCACTTCTCATCAGTCTGTACTGGTCCAGACGGACAATCAGGTTGCCATGTTCTATGTGAACAAACAGGGGGGCACCGGCTCCCTCCTTCTATGTCAAGAGGCTCGGAGACTGTGCTCTTGGGCAGTCGACCATGGCATCCTCCTCAAAGCTGTTTACCTGCCAGGACAGGAAAATTACCTGGCCGACAAACTGAGCAGGATTCTGCAGCCACACGAGTGAAGGTTAGACCCGTTGGTGGTTCAGCGGATCTTCCTCCGGTGGGGCTTCCCCACCATGGATCTCTTTGCCAGTCCTCTGAACCGGCAACTTCCCAGGTTCTGCTCCAGGCACCCGCATCCTCTCCGAGTAGTGGTGGATGCTTTCCTCATCCCGTGGTCCACCGGCCTACTGTATGCCTTTCCTCCCACGCCACTTGTGTCCCGGACGCTTTTCAAAGTTCTCCGGGACAGGGCCTCCTTAATCCTGGTAGCGCCCAGGTGGCCGAGACAGCCCTGGTTCCCGCTCCTGCTACAACTGGCGGTGGACACCCCTCTTCCTCTGGGGTTTCAGCCCGATCTCCTGACTCAGGATCAAGGCACTCTCCTGCACCCCAACCTCCGGGCCCTTCAACTGATGGCCTGGCTGCTGAAAGGGTAGTCCTAGCTCCGCTCCTACTACCTCCGGAGGTGGAAGCTGTCGTCCTGGCGTCTAGGCGACCATCCACCCGGAAGTCTTACGCCCTTAAATGACGTCGCTTCTCCATCTGGTGTTCTCAGCAGTCTGAGAACCCTTTCTCCTGTTTGGTATCAGTGGTACTACAATACTTGCTTCACCTTTCCAATCTAGGCCTCAAGTCCAACTCTGTCAGGGTCCACCTCAGTGCTCTCTCTGCACATCACTCGCCGGTGGACGGCAGACCTCTTTCCGCACACCCCTTGGTGGCGCGTTTTCTCAGAGGCCTCCTTCTGCTTAAGCCTCCTTTGCGCCCTCCAGCCCCTGACTGGGATCTCAATGTGGTCTTACAGCGGATAACCTGTCCGCCTTTTGAACCTATGGCTACCTGCCCTCTTCGTTTCCTTTCCTGGAAAACTCTCTTCTTGGTAGCCCTTACCTCCGCTAGGCGCGTTAGTGAACTGCAGGCCCTAGTGTCTGAGCCCCCTTACACTAGGTTCTACTCGAATAGGGTGGTCTTGCGGACTCACCCTAAGTTTCTTCCAAAAGTGGTTTCCCCTTTTCATCTCAACCAGGAGGTGGTTCTTCCATCCTTCTTTCCCAGGCCGCATACCAGCCGAGCTGAAACAGTTCTGCATACCCTGGACTGTAGGAGGGCCTTATCCTTCTACCTTGACCGTACGCGGGAGCATAGAAAGGCTGTTCAGCTTTTCGTTTCTTTTGACCCCAATAGGTTGGGGGTACCTGTCTCCAAGCGTACTTTGTCCATCTGGGTAGCTGACTGTATCGCCTGGGCTTATGGGGCAGCCGGCCTCTCCTTAGAGAGTCGAGTCACGGCTCACCGTGTCAGGGCGAAGGCTGCGTCAGTGGCTCATCTCCGCTCTGTTCCGTTGGCAGACATCTGCCGGGCCGTTACTTGGTCTTCAAGCCAGATTTTTGCGGCTCATTACTGCCTGGAGAGGGAGTCCCGCAGGGACAGTGCTTTCGGACAGGCGGTCCTCCACAATCTCTTTGAAGTTTAGGCAACTCCTACCCTCCGGCCCTGGTGTTGGGCTACCGGCCGGATTCATATTCAGAGAAGATTCCTTCCTTCTGTACTGCTGAGCTAGAGGGAGCTCATTTTTTGGCTTGAGGTCTCCGGTAGCCTTAAGCTTGGGAGTCCCATATGTGAGGACTGACTTCCTGCTTGGTCCTGAAGAAAGAGTAGTTACTCACCTGTAACAGGTGTTCTCCAGGAGCAGCAGGAATCAGTCCTCACAACCCTCCCTCCTCCCCTTGGAGTTGCAGTCATTCTTATCTATTGTTTTTGCTAACTTTTTGCTGTCTTTTCGCTATGTCATCAGACTGAGCAAGATGGCACCCTTGGGCGGGAAGGGGACCGCGCATGCGCGCTGCAATTCCCAAAGGCTTTCTTCGAAAGCTGGGGAAATTGCTCCGCGAGGGCTCCATCGGCGCCGACGTCACCCCATATGTGAGGACTGATTCCTGCTGCTCTTGGAGAACACCTGTTACAGGTGAGTAACTACTCTTTCTTTGCGATATATCTTATTTACTAATAAATATTTTTACTTAACCTAAATTACCATTTTATTTTCTAATTACCCATCTATGAAAAATAAATTAAATGTTGCAAGCTTGCAAGGATGTCTTTTAAAGGAGATTCCTAAAAAAACAACAACCCTCTTTCCCCACACTCACATTCATCCCCTTTCAGCTCATATTCAAAACCCAGCCAAAATCCCAATCATTCCCATTCACTCTGACCTCTGGCACACCAGCAATCACATCCCTAAACAAAAACTTTCCATTAACAAGAGCTGCAGCACTAAAACTACAACTTTAAATCCTGAGTGCTGTCACTAACACCAAAGTCCCGCTCCTCTCCTCACTCACATCCAGAGTTCCATCCCTGACATACACACATTCACAGTCTCTAATAGTAAACTTCTTCCCCTCCTAATTACTTTTACTTCTTAATATTCTCAGTAATCAATAGGGTTTCCTTCTGCATAACTTTTTCTGAAAATAATTTTTAAATCTGGGTGTCACTGTTCCTTAACATTCCACTCCTTCTAACAGGAAACTTGTGGAAAAATGGGGAAATCTGCTCTCTTAACCATTAGGTTTTGACATGTAATTAAACTTAAGGAGTCTCCAGTTTTAAAACTATCCCATTTTTCTCAAAACTTCTAGCCATTTCCCCTGTACCTGTTTCTAAATTAGACCAACAGGAAAAAAAAAATTCCCACTTCTGTTTTTTACAGCTTTCCCAATTACTCAAAAGAAATATATTCTCTCAGTAAAGGCAACTATCCTTGATGACAAGGGGATCAACTCTCCAGCTCCTGTAACTCCTGCAGCTCAACTAAAAAACCTAAACAAACCTCTAAACCATTCATAAACACTCAGTGAGTCATTCCGACCTGCAAATAGTGGGGATGGGCCTCTGATCTGGATGCCCCATCTCTGATATTCATAGGGAGCAAATTTGGACAACCAGGCTCCCCACACGTACACCAGCGTTGTGCGGGGAGCTCTGGACAGGGACAGGAGGGGCGGGGGTGAGACCCTGACCCCTGACATACAGGGCCGATTCCAGTCACGACCCTGCACGTCCAGGGTTGCAGGAATGCATGGGGAACTTATTCCACCTCAGAGGTGAAATAGGTCCCCCTGAGGGCAGCGAACTGCACCAGCGATCCCTCCCAGAGGACATGGGATGAAGGAGGAGATGCCCCACCGCCCGATCTGGGCCATTGCAGGCCCCTCTGGGGGTTGGGCGGCAGGGAAAGGATGATATGTTGACCAGTGGCACATTGGGGCTCCTGAATGGCATTCCAGTTCCATGGAGACAGGATGCCATGGCACCGAGGCTCCATGCAGGAGCATTGAGTGGCCTAGATAGGAGGGGCTTTTGGGACATGCAACAGCCCTGAATAGGGGCATGTCCAGGCTGTGTAACACCCAATTCTGCTCTCGCAGGGCCATCTAGCTCCCAAGGGTGCAGAATCAGGGTCTAATCTGGCCCGTCCAGATTTTGGATGCCCAGACGGGCCAAACGTGCCCCAATGGGAAATGGCCTTTCAAACTCTATTCTGCCTCACTCAAAACCACTCTGAACACCTCAATCTTTCCAACATTCACATCCCCAGAGACCTCTGGCAGCAACCAAGCCAACGCACTTCCACTCAGTCAGTACAGGATTCAGACACCAACTGACTCCTCGATCAAAACCTCCAACATTCTAAACTCCCCAGAAACAGAAGTATTCTTACATCTACTATGTCATCAAAAAGTCCTAAGCACAGCAAACTGAGCTCTGCTGCCCAAATTTCAAGAAGTTTTCACTTTAACCAGCCTTCCCAACTCTTATAAAAAGTTTTGGAGCTGTTTCTTTAAATATTTAGCCAGAGTGAAAGTCAGTCACCAAACCGCTGCCAGCTCTCCTCCACCTAAACCACATTGCTTTAGAAGTCCCCTGAGAGATCTCTCCTCCCTCTCTACATCCAGGTATTTTTAAACATTAAAATTGCAATTTTTACAATTAAAATAAACTTTAAAGGCTATTAACCTACATGCAACTCATTTTATTTATTCTCGAGACTCTGATTCACTTTTTATAACCGTGGGTGCACAGCTTCCCCAGTGCACAAACACCACAAATTGCGGCCAAATGCACCATTCAA
This sequence comes from Ichthyophis bannanicus, assembly GCA_033557465.1. Classification (NCBI taxonomy): domain Eukaryota; kingdom Metazoa; phylum Chordata; class Amphibia; order Gymnophiona; family Ichthyophiidae; genus Ichthyophis; species Ichthyophis bannanicus. The sequence continues at coordinate 291,684,951 of CM066036.1, read as the reverse complement.
AAATTCCAAAACATACTCCTCAGCCCCCCTACACTTCTCCAAACCCACTGAAACACTTAAAATGTAATTTTTTATTTTGGCCGATTTTGACTTGTGTGCAATTCTGGAGACTGCACCTTCAAAAGGATATAAACAGGCTGGAGTCAGGTCAGAGGGTGGCTACTAAAATGGTAAGTGGTTTTCATTATAAAGCATATGAGGACAGACTTAATATGTACACCTTAGAGGAAAGGTGGGATAGAGGTAATATGATTGAGACGTTTAAATACCTCCGAGGCATAAATGCACAGGAGGCGAACCACTTTCGTTTGAAAGCAAGCTCTGTTATGAGGGGACATGGAATGAGGTGAAAGGGGATATGTGGAAATATTTCTTTAAGGAAAGAGTGGTGGATCCATGGAATATTCTCCCAGTGAAGGTGGTAGAGATGAGGACAGTGTGGACTGAATTTACTTCCCAACGTAGATCTCCTTTATACATCCGGGCTGACCTAAACGTACAAAAGAGATCACAATTCTGATCTCGTGGGGCACGTCTAGCCCCGCGGGATTAGAATCATGAGCAAGCCTGTACGTGCAGGCCGAGACTGCGATTCAGTCCTGCCTGCACATACAGGCACTGCCCAACTAACTCAGCCAGGGCTTTTAAATGGAGCCGCAGTGCCATGGTGTCATGTTGCCATGGCACCGCGGCTCCATTTAAAAGCCACAATGCCAGCTGCCTGCCCAAAATGTTAATTCCAGGCAGCCCAACCCCCGATCTGGCCTCCTAAGGCCTGGGTCAGGCTGCAGGGAATTAACACTGCCCCCCCCAGCCCCTTCCGCGCCCCCCCCCCCCAGAGCAGCAACATTGAAACATCCAGGGAGTTATTACTTAGACATTAGAATTGGCCCTGTACATCCAGGACCAGTGACCACCCACTCTCCGCCCCCGTGTCACCCCTTCCCTGCCCCCGTATAACTTCCCCGCACAACTGGCGGGGATGTTATACAGGGACAGGAGCTGGTATGAATAGCGGGGATGCACGTCCCATTGAGACATCCATCCCCGCTATTTGTGCCTCAGAATGACCCCCATCTGAATTCAATGAAGCATGGGACAAACACAAAGGATCTCTAAAGGAAAAAAGAGGACTGTTGATATGGAAGGGCAGACTAGATATGCCATGTGGTCTTTTTCTGTCATCATGTTTTTGTGTTTCTATGACTGTTTTCAGTGCACCTGGCCTCCAAAGGGAGGAGTGGCCTAGTGGTTCAGGCAAGTTACCTCAGGCTGGAAGGTCAAGGGGTTCAAATCCCACTAGAGGACAGCAACCTTGGGCCAGAAAGACTGGGGTTTCTAGTCCCACAAGTGCTCCTTGTGGTCTTGGGCAAGCCACTTAACCCTCCATTGCCCATGTTCCCTGTAAAATAGTTATCTCCAAGTTATAATGCCCTGTTCAATGTAATTTCAGCTTGTTCAATGTAAACTGCCTTGATATAATGAAAGGTGGTATATAAGAAATGTTAAATAAATAAATTTAAGGCTGACTCATCTACTTCCAAAGACCTCAGGCAGACCTGAAATCTATCCATGAAAGCTCAACACTCACAACTGCCTCATCATGGTTGCACCAAATCCAGCCCATTCACCTTTCCTCGCATATCCAGACATCAGGACCAAGGCCCAGTTGGCCCCATCACCTCCCTGTAGCCCCAAGCAACACAGGGCCCAAATAGCCCCCCTCACAATTGTTAAGACTTTTTCTTTTTTTTTAAACTCCGTGGTCACACCAGCCCTCTCAAGTCGCGATCATCATAGCCCCTGGCTTCTGAGGGATTTTTCCTTAAAAAGAACAACCACAGCTATCACTCCACGGTTCTTGCAGCCCCAGAGTAACGCCACCATTTTTTCAAAAACTCATAAGAACATAAGATATGCCCTACTGGGTCAGACCAAGCCCAGTATCCTGTTTCCAACAGTGGCCAATCTAGGTCATACGTACCTAGCAGTTTCCCCAAAAGACTCATGGTTCCCCTTGCCACCACGGCAAGTTTCTAGCAGCAGGAAAAAATCAAAACCCATGGCTTTTCTTCACTGTGGAATCACCCCAGGTAATTTTTTTTTAATTTGTCCTTCAAGTTACATTAAATATTTCAAAATGCCTCCATACCTCAGATATTTATGGGATGTTCCTCTGTGCTTCATTGAGTCTACTGGTGCTGTTGTTGCTGCTGCTGCTTTTGTTGCAACAGGTTCTAAGGACAGAGAAGATGAAAGGCCAGGGACATCCTTCACCCTCTCCGCTATCTGTTCTCCCAGTGGGATGCTCTTAACAAGAGAGTACCAGTCCTATCTCCTCTTTAATTAGTATGCTAAAAACTAGTAGGCCAATATTCAAAAGGGTTTATGAAGTTAGCAAGGCCTGCTACTGGATAAATCCTGACGAGCCTAATATTCAGTGGCGCTTTCTAGATAGTGCTGCTGAATATGTCCTCTGACCATTATACATATGATGCCAGGATGATCTCTGAGCAAAGCTGAGGAAGAGATGGCACTTATCCAGATAGTGCAGTTTTCAGCGCTGCTAATCACGTAAGTATGCACAGAACTTGAGACTAGAATAAAGCTGTCCTAAATCTACGTGGATTTGGCTATCTGGATAGCAGCTGGAAATTGCCAAATTGACATGCCATTCATCACAAAATCTATCCAGATACTGCCACTGAGTATCTGACTTTTCTTTACCTATCAAAAAATCAAACTGAGCCCAAAAATCAGTGACATTCAAAAAATATATTGTTTTGTGTCGGATTAAACTTATTGCAAAGTAAAACCATATGTTACCTTTTTCTTTCATTCAATCCCCCCCCCCCCCCACGTTTCAATAGAATGGCCATTAATCCATCATTAAAACCTATATAAGCTCTCGCCAAAGTGCTATGTTTCGAACCATCAAATTTTACAGTTCTGTATCACTTATCTGTGCCCTTTACATCTCATCTTCCAACTTGTAGCTTTGCAATTTATTTCCAGAATGCAGTGTTAGTCTAATAAAAAGGTATCACAGTAGATTAACCTTTATTTACATCCAGTATAAAAGGCACAAAGTCAACAGTGAACTAAGAATACAATAGGGATAAAGAGGAAAGAGTCTGATTGTGATTTAATGTATTTTACAGGTAGTGATACTCATCTTCAGGTCATTATGGGAAATATACAGAATGAATATTACGATTCTACAGGAAATCCTGCAACCAGGAAGCCAGATTGGATGTCTTCTCTCCCAGATAACAAATCCATCTCTGAACTCTGCATTCCTGGTACCAACAGATCCAACATAATACATTGTGGGGATAGATATCAGCGTCAGAGCTGGAGTCTCACATCACAATATGAAGTTGGGATACGATTTGTTGATATACCTTTGAGACCATGGGCCAATAGTCTAACTGTTATTCCTGATAATTCAAATCAGCATTATTTTCATGAGGTTTTGAATGAGACTATTGATTTTTTGAAAAAGCATACAAAGGAAGTCATCCTTATGCGTGTGCGAGAGGCAAATAAATGTCAAACTTTTGACTTCCAGAAAAGCGTGGCCCGTTATTTGGAGGGAGCTGGACAATCATGGTTTTGGACCTCTGCTGCCATACCCACCGTTGGCCAAGTCAGAAAGAAGATTGTTATTCTGCAGGATTTCAAAGGTGCTGTGACAGGAATTCCCTTTACCATTATAGATGTAGTTGAAAGTACAAAGGTACCAAATATATTTGTTTTGGATCGGAAATGGAACTTAATTAAGGATCATTTAATTCTTGCTGATGGTGGTAAACGTGATACGTTATATGTGACATATACTACAGGTCTCGGTGGAGGAGCATATCCCTATACAGTAGCTCGCAATATAAACAGTGACCTGTACAAGTTTCTGGAAAGCAAATTAGATACAAAGCATAGATGGGGAATTATAGCTATGGATTTTCCAGGTAGTTTCCTGGTCCACTCAATTATATACAGTAACTAGAAAGCAAATTCTAAAACACAAGGAAAACAACAATTTTTCATGAATGTCTTGCGGCATATAATTTCTGTAAAGCATTTATCTACCTGGGGATACAATGGGAATATTAATTTTATTAGTTGCATATAGCTCTCATCTTTCTAGTAGCAGTTCAAGGTGAGTTACATTCAGGTACAGTAGGTCCTTGTGCCCACAGGGCTTACTATCTATGGACCCGATATTCAGCGCCGGCGTCTAGGTGCGAGTACAGTGCTTAGCTGTCAGTGATGCACTTTAAATCTGAATATATAATGTCCGGGTCATATGCGGCCATCATTGAATATCAAGGATTGCTGCACAACCTCTGCAGCCTTAAAAGTTAACCAGGTAGCAGCAATATTGCCCCCTGCTACCCGGTTAGCTCATATGGGTAAAACTAGTCCAGCTTTTGCTGCACCTAGCTTTACCGCAGGTCGTTAATTGGGTAGTGGTGCAAAATATCACTGCTACTTGGTTAGCAACTGTCACCACCCCCGGAATGCCCACAAATACCCCAATGCTAAGTGGTTAGCATTGGGGCATAGAGCGGCGTTAGTTGGGGATATTCAGTAGCACTAACCATGTTAGCGCCGTTGAATATTCTTTTTAGCGGCATTTACATGGTTTATGGGTCTGTAAGCCGTGTAAATGTCTTTCAATATTGGTCACTAAGTTTATATCTGAGGCAGTGGAGGAATAAGTGGCTTTTCCAATGCCACAAGGAGTACCAGAGGGATTCAAAGCCTGTTTTTTCTGGTCTTAACATACTGCTCTAGCCACTAGGTTACTCCTCCACTCCAGCAAAATATTTAAAAAACACATTCACTGACAGCAAAAGCAAGAGCACTCACTTCCATAGGGTAGGAGCTGTACTCATATTCCTTTAGGAAACAGGTCAGACAGTGAGTTCTATAAACTGGCCCTGGAGTAAGCAGAAGTAAAATTCTTGTGGTACTTCCTAGTAAAGGGAAGCATATGATCTTTTTATAAACATTTTTTTGTTTTAACAAAATGCTTTTGGCTTATTTTTTTCTTTTTTGCTTATGTTGCTCTCCTTTTTCAGTTTTGTCTTTCTTCTCCTTCCTTTCTCCTATACAACTCACCTCATAATTTATTTATTTATTTATTTAAATAGTTTTGTATCCCGCTTTTTCCTTCAATCAAAGCGGTCACAATACAATACAAGGTTATACAAAGGTGAGGGAGACATGTACCATGTTATCATTACATCAAAGTGGTAGTCAATGGGAGTACATAACACAGGGACTACATTACATTACATACACAGCATTACGTATGAGTTACAGTAGGCATACCGGTAGTACATAACACAGGGACTAAATTACATTATTTGGCTTCCTAAAAACCCAGTGATGACATCAGTGTCTCTTCTGTACTTATGTCCCATGCAGCTACACTGTTTGCACAGACCTTGGTATGTCACCTATTGTTTGTTAACCACCCTAAATTGCAAGAACCGGTGAGGGTTGTTATCTATCTCAGCCTCACAGGATTAACTGTAGGTCTCAGCCTAATGAGAAAGAGGCGGTTATTGTTGCTGCAATTTTGGCTCTGGCAAAGAAAGATTGCAGCTGCTACCAAATTAGGCCAAGAAGAAAGAAGCGGCAAAACTAGAAATATATATGGAGAGAGAGAGCAGAGAGACTGGATCAGGGCCACAACGGAAGACCTTTGAAACGGCAGAGCGCCATCGGGCACACAGCACTCTGCACCGGACCCATCAACGAGCTGATTGGCGTCAGGCGAGGCGTCAGGAAAGTAAGCCCTTCCCCGCCACCGGCCCAAGACCAATCAGGGCCACAAAGAAAGACCTTTGAAACGGCAGAGCGCCATCGGGCATGCCTGCGCCTGAGGGCCTCGCCAGAGGGCCCTTTGTTGTGGCCCTTAGGCGCGGGCCCACCAGCTGATGTCCAGGCAAAGCCCTAAAATGAAGAGGCCTACACCCCACACCGGTGATTATACAGACCCTCCAACATATCACAAGGACATGAAGACAGATCACATAACCGCCACTGCGGGGATGCACCCGAGTCCTGCAGGCCCACACATAAGAGCCAGAGTGGAAATGGTTCTGGCTACCGGTATGCCTACTGTAAGTCACATGTAATGCTGTGTATGTAATGTAATGTAATTTAGTCCCTGTGTTATGTACTACTGGTATGCCTATTGTAACTCATACGTAATGCTGTGTATGTAAGAGTGAGTTCCTGCATGTGGCTGGGGAGGCAGGAGGTATCAAGTTTACAAACCGTACAGAATGCTTCTCTAGGTTTCTGTGCCCTGCACACTCCTTTTAATTTTGACCTTTTATGGTATGCATTGGTTCTCTAGATCTCAACAATTTAGTTAATCATACACAAGATGAGATTTTAGCATTGTGGTATGGTGTGCACACAATGGCTAGGGGGCTCTTAAAATCTCAGGCAAAAAACAGTTCAGGGCCAAACAGTTAAGAGCCGAACACAACCCCACTTTTATTGTGCTTCAATTATCCAGCATTCAATCCCCAGTTTACTGCTTTCAGAAGCTGGCTCTCAGTACCCTTCCCCCCAGCCCACAAGTTAAAGTTCAGAAGAATAGAGTCCAGTTACTCACTTCTTGGAATTCCTACCTCACCATGGGAATTCTTCCTCAGCCTGGCTTGGAAGGAGCTTTTTATCTCCATGGGCCTCTCTTCCTCTTGCCCTCAGATGGATTTTTAATCCCTACATCTGAGCCATGCTGTTCCAGCCCTGTGCTCTGAGCTGTAGACCCTTTTAAGGTGCACTGCTGATAATCCCTTTGGAGAGGAATGGGTAACTTTCTAGATACCCTATCACATATTCTCCCCCTCAGCTCAACCATGCCCTGTTGAGCACCTGCTACACCTGTTAGTAGGAATTTCTGTTTAAGAATGTGTAGCCTTCTGGCTTGTTCAGCTTGCACATTGCCCCCTCTGAGTTATTTTTTGGGGCTGGGACAGGGGACAGTCCACGGTGAGGCAGGGGGTGGGCATCAGCGGAGTGTGGCTATCCATTGGTAGTGGGTTTTGCTCTTTCAAAATGTTGGCAACCCTAGAAACAAGCAGGGAGGGTTCATTCATCCAAGGAGAATGACTAGAGAGCGTAGATAAAGGTCTAAGTTCTGGACAGTTTTCAGATGTAAGTTTGTATCTAGATTTGATTAGATTGTGAGCTCTGACGAGCAAGAACCATCTCTTGCATGTCTCTGTACAGCACTACATATGCCTTGTAACACTATACAAATGATTAGTAGTAGTAGCAGCAGTAGTAGATGCTTTCGACATTAGGACATACATACAAAAATCTGTATAGTGTTGCAAAACATTTATAGAGTTGGCAAACCTGGTCTCCTAAATCATGAGCACATCTGACTCCCTCAGCTTGTGCCTGGTTCATCAATGCCTTAGTTAAATAAATAAATGTCTAATACAATAAAATAAATACCATCACAGGAAACAAACACCATAAAGAAGAACCACACAAAGGGAGGGGCATGAACAGCAGAAGAATTATACCAATAAGTCAGACATGAAAAACTGAAAGAACCACAAGGGAGGGAAGAACATTAAATAAAGAAATAAAATAATGGAAGAAGCAAAAGGCAGGCGTGCACCCACAGAACAGCGTACTGCTTCGACCAATCTAAACCTTATGCTTATGGAGATAGAGAGATGGTTGTCCCATCATAGATGATGACTGAGTGCTGACAAATCAGTGGCTATGTGGATTTTGCAATGAAGCAATACCCTATCTACTCCCCCTATTTTGATAAGTTAACATCACAGATACAGAAATTAGGAGTAGTTATTGAGGATCAATTAGTTATGCAGCAGTAGTGAGATCTTTTTAATTTAGTCTGCATCAGATCAAACAACTGAAGAGCTGTTGGAACCACTCTAACTCAGTCATGGCTGTGTATTCTCTGGTTGTTTGCCAGAGGGATGATTGTAATGCCTTGTATCAAGGGTTTTCCCAGATAAACCCATTTTGCATTGCCTTCATTGGCTACCAATAGAGTCTAGATCCTGTTTCAAAATGTTGTGGATAGCACACAAAAGTATGTACAAAGAAATGCTGCAGTAGTTAGTCTGCAATTTCACTGTAACCCAGTCCAGCCTCTTTGCTCATCACAACTTGGTTTGTTGACACTCCATCTTTGGACATGATACAGATCACTTCCACAAGATGTCAGACCTTCGTTATGTTGGACCCTCTTTGTGCAGTTTCCTTGTGATGTCAGATGTGAGAACAAAGCAATTATCTTAATTTTAAAAAGTGGTTGAAGGTTTGATCAAATCAGTCTATAAAGAGGGAATGTAGGATGGTGCTCTGCAGGGTAGAATTAGCCGGTCCTTGGGTATTCTTATTTTAATGTTGGTGCTGTGCCTTAAATTAGGGCAGTATCCAGACGTCTCAAGATTTTTACTTCCCCTGATTTTGGCATCCTAAGAATCTCCAAATTTACCTAAAAGAAAATTTGGAAATGTATACATTCTGTACTTATTTTACTGCTTTGCATACTGTATATCCAGAAATAGAAAAAGTATTTCAGATAATAACTCATCAAGAGAATTAGTAAATTTTCAAAAATATATAAGATGGTAGTGTTCAGCCCTTAGAGTCCTGCTTATTATGTTGATATCACTGTGTTATCACAATAAAACACAATTGAAAAAATATATTTTCTTGTCCTCCAGAGATGGATTTTCCTTTCATTCCCTAAGACTCAGAGTGTTTTCTTTTCATCAAATCTCATTTTTTGATGCTGTCTTTATTCCCATGCTGCTCATTATCTAGATCCCCATGATAGCAGTTTTCTCCCTAGGCCTCTCTTGCCTTCTGAGATATAGGGGTATGTTTACTAAGGCATGGTAATGTAGCAGCAGTAATGTTATCGCGTGTTAACATTACACACAGTAATGCTGATGCGCGGTAACGTTAGCTCATGTAGCAATGTGTGGTAATGTCACCGGCAGCACTAAATGTACCAGAGGGTGGAGAGAAGGTGGAGAGACGGGGTCAATGGGCGGGAGTGGGTGAGAACCTGGCCCTGTTACATTATCACCAGCCTCTGAACACCAAGAACATTACCGCCGTCAAAAACCAGGCGGTAAGGATGTCTAGTGAAGACAGCACATTTAAACATAGGCAATGTGCTGCACAGACAGGTGAGCCCAAAAGAGTGATAGAAGTGCACATATTTAAAAAAAACACAACAGCATCCAGCCACGAAAGGGCACCATTACAATGGTCCAAATGGTGCATAGTAGGGCACTGGTGGAACATGCATTGGTTGCTGTGGTGGCACAAAGCGCACCAGGCAGTTGCCAAGCTAGCCCATAGCAAAAGAATACTGGCAAATCTGTGAAACAGTGTCTGACCAAGGTACAAAATGCCCTGTAACCGGTGACCAGCACTGTATAAACTATGGCACATGTGTCCCATAGGTCCTTCCCCCCCCCCCCCAAAAAAAAAAAACATTGAGCAAAGCTATGCAAAGGGAAAATCATGGCAAAGGTTTGCACCTCACCAGCGACCCCCCCCCCCCCAGGAACCTGGCAAAAACAGAGAGGGAAACCATTGGTGGTATGAAGAGAGCTGTGGCCCACAAATTATGGCTCTGGCCCACATGGAAGTCATGTCAAGCTACCTGCCTACCTCCATGTTTCGTGATCCATGGCCATGCAAAACCACACTGATGGCACATGTCCACCTCAGCAACATGTGTGGGTAAGGTGGAAGTGACTGTCACCAGCATGCAGCCCACAACAGTTCTGCCAATGTCCACTATGCCATATGCAGTACAAGATCTAGCAAGGCGCATCCGATGGAAAGCAGACAATCAGCATGGATGTCCACAACAGTGTGCCAGCATTGTGGTGCACCCAGTACAGTCAGTCCACACAGAATCAGAAGGGTGTGGGTTCATGTCCTGCCAGTAGACAAAGTTTTTAACCATGCCCCAGTGGTAACATAATGTGCCAAAGTGCACAAATAACACCAACCAGTTCATATCCAAATCTCTTTTGACACATCAAGTGTGCTATATGCAAGACTACAGCTGCCCAAGGCCATCCAATGGGAACCACACAAGCAGCATGCCTGTCAATACCACTATGGTAGCATTGTGGCACACCCAGTATAGTTGATGCATACAGAATCAGAAGGTCATGGGTTTGTGTCCTGGCAATGAATATGTTTCATGGTTAACTTTTATATCACAGTGCAGGCAGAATAGCAGCATGTGTAAACACAGACGTCTGGCCAATAAGTGGACAGTCATCAATATGACCAAGCAGCAGAACACACCTCTATATTGTCACAGTGAGCAGCTGTAAACACAACTGAACAGGACAACAGAGCACACCACACAACCTGTTTCCACACCTGCAGTGCAACTGCTGCCTTGTGTCTTGCACACCATGGAAACACGATCCTGTGGCAGTGACCAACCAGGATGCATGAACAAAGCCACAATTGCTGGAGTCCTGCTCCCCTCCACATGTAGAGTAGGGCCACGCAGCATATGGAAATGTGGAAGAGGTTGATTATATGTGTTGTCCCATGTATGTGCAGCATGAATGAGGCTTAGCAGGCACCCCACCATGCACCTCACGCCCACAGCAGTGTCACACAGTACAATGTATGCAAATGAAGGGAAGAGGATGCTGGGAACAACATGAAACTGCAGGATGCCTATGTGGGAGAGGGAATGTACATGGAATATTGCCTAACCATGTCATATCTGTCATCATGACAAGGGTGCAGACACCAAAGAATGTTGTTATGACACCATCACCACAAATGTTTGTGATCCATCAAGAGGTATGCACCAACATTGTGCAATACACTGAATAAAGCTGCAGTTGGCTGTCGGACATGTCACATAGCACACCTTTTCTCTCAGGTTGGTGAAAGTGTATATCACAGATAGCCTGGAGAGCACACAAGTAGTCTGTGTGCAAGGACAGGCCTGTGGTGTGCATGCAACAAATGTCCCTAGGCATGGTAATGCATGCAGACCATCGGTTGCACCTGTCACCGATAGGTGAAGATTCAAACAGTAACAGTCACACTCAAAACAATATGCAGCATACCCGCATACCACATATGCACTGTTGCATGTGTTATCTGCTGCTGTGTGTATATGAACCCTATCTTTGCCTCTTCATGTAGAGCATACCCCTATAAAAAGGTATCCTACATTTGGAGACTGTTGTTGGAACAGAGCTGTCCACACTATCCTATCTGCTGTGGGTGAACAAAAACCTGGTAAAAATGGTGGCAAAACCATCCAAGGCAGGACATGGTCCCATTGTATGCAATACAGACCACACATGCAGCCTGCAATGTGGAACACAGACCAAACCTGAGGTGTAGATGTTAGCATCACATACTGTGTGTGACAGATGTCCACTGACCCCAGTCACAGTCATGGTAAGATATGCAAAACCTACCTATTGGTCAGGGATGAGGTAAACCTCTGTTATCACGTGATTGGTCTGAGCCTCTGCTGGTCATGAAGGAGACGTAGACAGTAGGTGTGATTGTGCAATGCATCATGGGTCAAAGTGGAATGAATAAGTGAGGATACAACTGCACCAATGGCACATACTACGGGTGAGAGGACGGGGCCTGTGGCTAGAAACGGAAACATCATCTAGGATGCTGGTAGATGGCCATATGGTACAGCATGGACCTCTAGGGTGGTGAGAGAATGACCACAGGCTGTCCATAGTCTGTCCAAGGGGCAAAGAGTGAAGATGCATGTGGTGAATCACAGAGGTACCACATGCACCAATTGGCCATGGTGTCCACCAAACACACATGTAGTGATGACAACAGATGGGTCAGACATTCAGGCCTTACATAAAATGCAAAGCAGTGTAAAGTGAGTCAGTGTGTGCATCTGAAACCATGACCCACTGTGTATTAGCTAGCTGCTGTAACCATTGACACAACCCATGACACCACAGAGAAGCTAGATAGGAGTGTGTAGCCTAGTGGTTACGGGTAGCACTCATGCAATCAACACATCATGTGTTCAATTCCCAAGAAATACCAACCTGAGATTGTGCCAAGTCCTACCCTCAGAAGACACGCATGCATAGTCACATCTTTTGTAATGTGTGTGATGCCACACAACGTGCCCTACATGTAACACGTGGGCAACGCGTAATACAGAAGTCAGTGCGCGTATGGTGTACAGACCATGTGGGCTGTACCATGCGTGATGTGCCTTCTGAACCATAATGCGCATCCCACACATGCTATGCACCAGATGTATCACCTAGACATTGCACATTGTGCACGTAGAGCGTATACAGTAATCACGTAGAGAGGATGACATACAGTGCAAGCACAGTGTTAGATGCAACACGCATCATCCCTGTGATGTGTGTCGAATGTGCCAATGCACGTAACGCCACACGTCCAAAAATTGCATTACGCGCGATATGTCATGCACTGTGCATTGGTGGTAATGCAACGCGCCATCAAGTGTGATAAGACGTATTGATGCATGTGCACCATAATGCACGTTATTGTGTTTCCACGACAATACTGAGTCATGACGTCCGTCGCAAAACACAACAGACAAGATGGCGGCCCGGTCGAGGAAGCCTGCGTTCATGATGCCTGAACTGGAGATGCTGGGCAGGCTAATCTGCTGCAGGCAGAGGTGCCTCTTCCCTGCCTCATCAAAGTGACAGAACCTTTTTAAGGTCAAGAGAGCCTGGGACCGGCTGACAAGGTGCTACAATGCTGGGGCAGACTACCCCCATGAGGTAAGTGCATGGGGGCAGGTACCACAAACCAAGGAGGGGAACCTAGCACCTAGCAATCAACAAACATCATCTACCGGTGACACCATGGGAAAATAGTATCCACATGTAGGTCTGTGAGGCAAAGCTCTGTGCGCAAATGTGCTGTGAATGCAGGTGACCAGTAAGTGCTACCTACACATGGAATTGCAACATTAAAGGTGAGAGTACCATGTGTAGTAACACCCACTGCTATGTCACAGGAGGGGCGAGGGTCACAACTGTATAAGTACCGTAGATGCATGTGTGTCCTTGGTAGGGTCACATAATAGAAATTTATATGTATGTGCTAATACAATTGACAACCATGATACTGATGCACAAAACACTGATGTGTTGCCACATGCAATTCTGATGGTATATATTATGAACATGCCACCACACACAGCCTCATGCTGGTTTATGAACACTCACACTTGGAAAGCAAGTTCACAATGCCTCCAGAAGCGTGAATCACATGGCAGTGTGGCCGATGCTGAGGTTGCTGTGGGGCTGCTGCATGTCAGCAGAGGTTAAGTGCAATGTTATATTGGCATGCGTGGAAAAGCATGTATACCACCACTGAACCGATGGAAGGTGAACCATCAGCACACACCCAAGGGCTGGTCAGGGCGAGGCAGGCTGGTGACATACACAGTGCAGTCATAAGAACATAAGAACATAAGAAATGCCATACTGGGTCAGACCGAGGTCCATCAAGCCCAGTATCCTGTTTCCAACAGTGGCCAATCTAGGTCATACGTACCTAGCAGTTTCCCCAAAAGACACAGGTTCTGCAGTGCTTGTACTAGGCCAAGCATTGATATCCTGGGTCCCTTTTTAATAGTGGTTTATGGACCTTTCCTCCAGGAACTTGTCCAAACCTTTTTTAAACCCAGCTATACTAACAGCCCTTACTACATCCTCCGGTAACAGATTCCAGAGTTTGATTACACGTTGAGAGAAGAAATATTTTCTCCTATTTGTCTTAAATAGTTTACCCTGTAGCTTCATTACATGCCCCCTAGTCCTTCTATATTCTGATAGCGTAAACAATTTATCCACGTTTATCCGTTCCACTCCATTCATTAATTTATACACCTCTATCATATCTCCCCTCAGCCGCCTCTTTTCTAGGTTAAAGAGCCCTAACCTTTTTAGCCTCTCTTCATAGGAGTAGCCTTCCATCCCCTTCACCAATTTGGTGGCTCTTCTCTGTACTTTTTCTAATAACTCTATGTCCTTTTTAAGATACGGTGACCAGAATTGCACACAATATTCAAGGTGCGGTCGTACCATGGAGCGATACAGAGGCATTATAATATCCTTTGTTTTATTCTCCATCCCTTTCCTTAGGATACCTAGCATTCTATTTGCTTTCTTGGCCGCCGCTGCACACTGGGCGGAGGGTTTTAACATGTTATCCACGATGACTCCTAAATCTTTTTCCTGGGTGGTGGTTTCTAATGTGGAGCCTTGCATCTTGTAACTATAGTGTGGGTTGTTCTTTCCTAGGTGCATAACTTTGCACTTGTCCACATTAAATTTCATCTGCCATTTGGATGCCCAGTCTTCCAATTTATCCAGATCCTCCTGCAGTTTTCCACAATCCTCTTGGGTTTTAACAACTTTAAACAGTTTTGTGTCATCTGCAAATTTGATTACCTCACTAGTTATTCCCTTTTCCAGGTCATTTATGAATATGTCAAAAAGTAGCGGACCCAGTACAGATCCCTGGGGTACTCCACTATTCACCTTTTTCCATTGGGAATATTGGCCATTTAGCCCTACCCTCTGCTTTCTATCTTTTAACCAGTTCCCGATCCACAATAGTACACTGCCTCCTATCCCATGACTTTTTAGCTTCGCCAAAAGTCTCTGATGGGGGACCTTGTCAAAAGCTTTCTGAAAGTCCAGATACACTATATCAACCGACTCACCTTTGTCTACCTGTTTATGCACACCTTCAAAAAAACAGATCAGATTAGTAAGACAAGATCTGCCTTGTCTAAAGCCATGTTGGCTGTCTCCCATTAGGCCATGACTATCTACATGCTGTGTAATTTTGTTCTTTACGATGGCTTCTACCATTTTCCCTGGTACTGACGTCAGGCTCACCGGTCTGTAATTTCCCGGGTCACCCCTGGAACCCTTTTTAAAAATTGGTGTTACGTTGGCGACCCTCCAATCTTCAGGTATTACAGATGATTTTAATGAAAGTTCACAGATTACCAATAACAGGTCTGCAATCTCATATTTCAGTTCTTTCAACACTCTGGGATGTATACCATCCGGTCCAGGTGATTTGCTACTATTCAGTTTATCAAATAGTTGTAATATATCTTCCCGGTGTAGCGATATTTCTCTCAATTCCTCTGCAGTATCACCTTTAAATACCACTTCAGTCTTGGGTAACACCCCTACATCTTCCTCAGTGAAGACCGAAGCAAAGAATTCATTCAGTCTCTCTGCTATAGCCTTGTCTCCTCTTACTGCCCCTTTTACCCCTCTATCATCTAATGGTCCAATTGACTCTCTCACAGGCCTTTTGCTACGAATGTACTTGAAAAAGTCTTTATTTCGTGTTTTTGCTTCCGTAGCAAGTTTCTTCTCAAATTCCCGCTTTGCCTGCCTTACCAATGCTTTGCATTTAACTTGCCAGTGCTTGTGCTGTTTCCAGTTTTCATCATTTGGCTCTTTTTTCCATTTTCTGAAGGTTGCTCTTTTGGCAGCAACAGCCTCTCTGACCTCACCTTTAAACCATGCTGGCAGTTTTTTGGACTTTCTTCCACTTTTCTTAATGCGTGGAATACAGCTGGTCTGGGCTTCGAGGATAGTATTTTTAAATAACACCCAAGCTTGCTGTAAGTCTTTAACCTTTGGAACCGCTCCTTTTAGTTTTTTCCGAACTATATTCCTCATTCTATCATAGTCACCCTTTTGAAAGTTAAAAGGTAGTACTGTGGATTCCTTTACTATCTGTCCTCCACTGATTAAATCAAACATGATCATACTATGATCACTATTGCCAAGTGGTCCCAACACCCTTATTTCTTGCACCAGATCTGGCGTTCCACTAAGGACTAGGTCCAGTATGGCTTCCCCTCTGGTCGGTTCATGAACCAGCTGCTCCAAGAAGCAGTCATTTATTTCATCTAGAAACTTTATCTCTTTAGCTTGTCCTGCTGTGACACTGTCCCAGTCAATACCGGGGTAATTGAAATCACCCATTATTACTACTCTGTTGTGGCTTTTGTTAGCTTCCTTGATTTCTTTGAGCATTTCATCATCCATTTGTTCATTCTGGCCAGGTGGTCGATAGTATACTCCCACTGCCATCACCTTCCCCTTCATAAATGGAATTTCAATCCATAGAGATTCTACAGCATATTTTGTTCCCTGCAAAACTTTAATCCTTTCTGACTCAATGCCCTCTCTAACATAGAGCGCAACCCCTCCACCAATTTGTTCAGCTCTATCATTACGATATAGTTTGTATCCAGGTATCACAGTGTCCCACTGGTTATCCTCCTTCCACCATGTCTCTGAGAGTGCAATCATATCTAACCTCTCATTTAATGCTATATATTCTAATTCTCCCATCTTATTGTTTAGACTTCTAGCATTGGCATACAAGCATTTTAGAGACTGCATTTTATTAATATTAATCTGGCTATTGGTAGGCATGGGTAATTGGGAATCTTTATGCTCTGTCTGCTCCTTACTCAAGGGCATTTGGGCTACTATACTCCCTTTTGGAACCTCACTGCTTTTGGTAGTATCCTTCAAGGATACCTTTGTCCGAACCGTGCGCTCCTGGGTGACTGTCGGCTTTCCCCTATTTTCTAGTTTAAAAGCTTCTCTATCTCTTTTTTAAAGGTTAATGCCAGCAGTCTGGTCCCATCCTGATTAAGGTGAAGCCCATCCCTTCGGAAGAGCCCCCCCTTTCCCCAGAATGTTCCCCAGTTCCTAACAAATCCAAAACCCTCATCCTTGCACCATTGTCTCATCCACGCATTGAGACTCCGGAGCTCTGCCTGTCTTTTGGGTCCTGCACGTGGAACAGGAAGCATTTCGGAGAACGCTATCCTGGAAGTTCTGGATTTCAACTTCCTACCTAAAAGCTTAAATTTAGCCTCCAGAACTTCCCTACCACATTTTCCTATGTCATTGGTACCAACATGTACCAAGACAGCAGACTCCCCCCCAGCACTATCTATGATCCTATCTAGGCGGTGCGTGAGATCTGCTACCTTCGCACCAGGCAGGCATGTTACCAGGCGATCCTCACGTCCACCAGCCACCCAGCTATCTACATTCCTAATGATTGAATCACCAACTATAACAGCTGTCCTGACCCTCCCCTCATGGGGACATGGCCCTGGAGAAACGTCCTCGGTGCGAGAGGGTTTTACATCACCTGGAGGACAGGTCCTAGTTACAGGATCACTTCCTGCCACACCAGGGTGATGCTCTCCTGTCACGTGACCTCTCTCCTCCATGGCAACAGGGATGCTGCCAGACTGGAGGTGGGACTTCAGGACTATATCCCTGTAGGTCTCGTCCATGTACTTCTCTGTCTTTCTTATGTCTTCCAGGTCTGCTACTCTAGCCTCTAGAGAACGGACTCGTTCCCTGAGAGCAAAGAGCTCCCTGCACTTAGTGCATATGTAGGACCTCTCACCAACTGGGAGATAATCATACATGTGACACTCGATGCAAAAGACTGGAGAACCCCCATCTCGTTGCTGGACCTCTGACTGCATCTTAGTTTAAAGCTTGTGTTTAGGTCTTTTAAAGCGGTATATAATAAGGATTGGTGTAGATGCTTATACTAATAAAAGTGTATCTAATACCCCTAATACACCCTGTGTACCTGAAACTAATTAATCACAGGTCCTCTGTGTATGACTGATTTGGATTAAGAGCTGCACCTGAGAGCAGCCCCTTTCCTCTAAGATGTCCAAGTACCTATAAAACTACAATTTCCCCAGGGGTGGGTGGGTGCTGGGGAGGGAGGGGGGGAGATAAGTCCTATTAAAGAGGGCAGTTACAAGGTACCCTGTCCTGAACCCTCAGCAGGGGTATGGGGGTACCACACAAGGCCCAGTTAATTGAGAGAGGCAAGGTAAGTACAGCTGAGAAGGCTGAATTAGCACACCACTAAGACAAACACTAAATAATTAAACAAACAACAGTTAGACAAACAGTAAATAATTAAATAAACAGCTAGAACTCACAGTAAGATGTCCCAGGAGGCAAAAATCCACTCACTAGCAGAGCTCTGTAAAAGTTCAGCCTTTCTCTGATCAGAGAAAAGCAAACTAAAACAGCCTATGCACACGTGGAGAAAACAGGAACAAGGTTACAGGATACCTCAGGGGGAGGGGGTCAGGGGGAGGAGTCACTCAGGCAGGCAAGGACAGGAAAAAGCTTAACAGCAGGCTCTGGGGAGAGAGATTAATTCAAAATGGCTACCACACACACAGGGGGAGGAGTCACTCAGGCAGGCAAGGACAGGAAAAGCTTAACAGCAGGCTCTGGGGAGAGAGATTAATTCAAAATGGCTACCACACAAGGCCCAGTTAATTGAGAGAGGCAAGGTAAGTACAGCTGAGAAGGCTGAATTAGCACACCACTAAGACAAACACTAAAGAATTAAACAAACAACAGTTAGACAAACAGTAAATAATTAAATAAACAGCTAGAACTCACAGTAAGATGTCCCAGGAGGCAAAAATCCACTCACTAGCAGAGCTCTGTAAAAGTTCAGCCTTTCTCTGATCAGAGAAAAGCAAACTAAAACAGCCTATGCACACGTGGAGAAAACAGGAACAAGGTTACAGGATACCTCAGGGGGAGGGGGTCAGGGGGAGGAGTCACTCAGGCAGGCAAGGACAGGAAAAAGCTTAACAGCAGGCTCTGGGGAGAGAGATTAATTCAAAATGGCTACCACACACACAGGGGGAGGAGTCACTCAGGCAGGCAAGGACAGGAAAAGCTTAACAGCAGGCTCTGGGGAGAGAGATTAATTCAAAATGGCTACCACACAAGGCCCAGTTAATTGAGAGAGGCAAGGTAAGTACAGCTGAGAAGGCTGAATTAGCACACCACTAAGACAAACACTAAATAATTAAACAAACAAAGTCTTGGGGGAGTGGAAGCGTAGCACATTGGTGAGTGTGTGGACATGTTCAAGGACCTCACTGTAAATACGTGTGAAAATGGCAGAGGGATGGTCATCTCTGAGTGTTTTACAATGCAAACTGCAAAGGTGCCATACAAGGTGTGTGGAGCATGGTAACAATGTCTCACAGCATGTGATGGCACGCATGTAGCTGCATGGACAATACAGGGTGGCTGTTATGTTGATAAATGTAGGTGCGCTTGCTGATGTGTGCAGGTCTACCCTACTCATAGGTGGCCTAAAGGACTATTGACAGAGGTCTGTGATTCATCCCTGTGACCATTGTATGTGTGTCTGCTGCTGTGTGCACGTCTGCCCTACTCCTAGGTGGCCTAAGACCTATTGACAGAGATCTGTGGTTCATCCCTGTGACCATTGTAGGTGCACCTGCTGCTGTGTGCACATCTGCCCTACTCCTAGGTGGCCTAAGGCCTATTGACAGACGTCTAGGTTTCATCTCTGTGACCATTGTAGGTGAGCCTGCTTCTGTGTGCAGGTCTGCCCTACTCCCAGGTGGCACCAGGCCTAATCACAGAGGTCTGCGATTCATCTCTGTGACCATTGTAGGTGTGCCTGCTGCTGTGTACATGTCTGCTCTACTCCTAGGTGGCCTAAGGCCCATTGAGAGAGGTCTGTGGTTCATCTCTGTGACCATTGTAGGTACGCCTGCTGCTGTGTGCAGGTCTGCCCTACTCCTAGGTGGCATCAGGTCTAATCACAGAGGTCTGTGATTCATCTCTGTGACCATTGTAGGTGCACCTGCTGT
>CM066036.1:290947726-291064653 GCA_033557465.1 Ichthyophis bannanicus | reverse complement strand
GCAAGAGTCGTCGGTGGGTGTAAACATTTTTATTAACCCCTACGCGTTTCGGCCGTAGCCTTTCTTGCAGGGGGCCACACAGCTAAAATGACATACAACATATAAAACATATAAGATATTAAAAATATTAAAAACATATTTGCCTATGATCTTGGACCAATATTATAAGAACTACAGAAAAAACGTATTCATGTAACATGTGCTCACAAATCCAAAGAAGTTTTTTTTTTTAAAAACATCCATCTATAATGAACGAAGAAAAAACAGGGTGGAATCACGGAATAGATCAACAATAAATGTTCAAATAAAAATATGTATATTCAAAATATATGATAACAACCTTGTTTAATATATGGGACAGAAATAAGGGCCGGATGGAGGAAGGGAGGGAAGGTGAGGACAGGGAGAAGGGGAGGGAATGGGAGGAGGAGAAGGAGTTGGGAGGAGGAAGGGAGGGGAGGAGGAAGGAAGCGGAAGGAGGGGAAGGGGGGAAGGGAGCAGGGATGAGGGGAAGGAAGGGGGAAAGAAAGAAGAGGGGAGGGAGGGGAGAAAAGGTGGTAGGAGGAGGAAGAAGGGGGGGAGGGGGGCGGAGGAGGTGGGAGAGGGTTAGGGTGGAGGAGGAGGTGTGGGGAGAGAGGAAATGGAATGGGGAGGGGAGGAAGGGGCGTGGGAGGAGGAGGGGGGGAAGGGAGAGGGGGGGAAAAGTAGGGGAGTGGGGAGAAAGGCGGGAGGCGGGTGGGAAGAAGGGATGAGGGGGAGGGGAGGGGAGGGGGGGGTAAAAGGAGAAACGAATAGGGAAAGGGAGAAGGGGGGAAGGGGAGGGGAGGAGATGGAAGACACATACTTGATTAAATGACTTACATGTGTGATGAATGATGAAGCTGCAAACCGTAGATTATATTCCACCAAGGCACCTAAGATACACATAACCTATATTCTAGATATTGTTTGATGGATAGAGGATGGGAGGGGGTGGGGGATGAGGAGGCTGGAGACATGGAGGTGAGGGAGAAGGGGAGGGGAGGGGGGGGGCAGATGTGAGGGAAGGGGCCTTGTGTGTGCTCTTTAGCCAAACAATCTGTGAAGCCTTTTTAAAAAAATGAGATGATCTGTTGTAAAAGTGTGATACTAGGTCAGAAAAATGGCCTTTATAATAATTACTAGATAATAGATTGTACTCTAAAAGCAAAGCGACAATAATTTTTGCTAAGAAAATAAAGAGACGATTCACTTCTACTTACATATAAACCTTCATTGTGTGTCTATATCATCTGCAAAAACACTGTAAAAATAAACATATTGGAAGATTCATCTATATAACTCCTCCCCCCTCTCCCCCCCCCTCCCTCCCCCCCTCTCCTCCCCCCCGATCCCCCCTCCCCCTCCCCCCCTTTTTTTTCCTCCCTCCCCTCCCCCCCTCCCTCCCCCCCCCCTTCCCCCTCTTCCCCCTCCCCCCCCCCCCTCTCACGTTTCCCTGCCGCAAGATACCTTCAGACCTTGTTTTTATGTTACGAGTTTTATTCCCTTTTCTATCACGTCATCCTAAACCGTTTTTTTAGAGCTAATAATTGAGTTCATACATCATTGTCTTCTTTGGATCGTGTTCTAATTAGTCCCTTTAAAGTCTCTTAATAATACTTGGCGCAGTTCTTACAGATTTTGTTTCAGTTTTCACAATGCATTCAAATAGTTGTACCCATCACTAAACCAAAACAAGTTTTGCCTTCAAATCCAAGTCCCCCTTTTACAATATTTATTTTGCAGCCAATGTGCCTCTTCTTTTAACAGATCCCATAGACAGTACTAGTTTCTTATACAGAAGTTTTACAAAGGTGCATAACAAGTTAGCTGTTTCTTTAAAAGATTACGCAGTCATTTTATAAGTGTCTTCAGTCTCTCTCTTTTTTAATTCAATTGGTCCAAATATAGTCAGGATTGACGTAATTTAGTTCCTCCCCTTCATTGACGTCATTCAAAATTGGCGCTGCAAATCGGCGTTTTTAAAGACACCGTTTCAGTTGACATATCCTTTGCTGTTCCAGGTAACAAGTTTTTCACGATTCGAACAGGTGCTTTTTATCTAATATAAATCTCTAAAGTCATGTCCTCGCAAACGATTTTTTTAATGCTTTTTATATATTTGTGCCTATCTATCTCCTACATTGTATTCATTAGGTCCGTTTTTTGTAAAATATTATAGATTTCTCTTTGCATCACATTAGTCTTATAGGCTCAACATAAAAAAGCTGTTTCTTCTATTTTGATTTTAGACTCTGTACATCATTCACTTTTTTATTAAGACTGATTTTCCATAATTATTATATACATATATATATTTTTTGAAGAGCATTCATACACATTTTTTAGCCATCTTCAGGATCGTATTGAAGTTCGCATGTAGCAGGTTTACATACGAGCATTACAACACAATTGCCACAAAAGATGCAACATTCTATTAAGCCTTAACATAGCGTAATTTATTTATTTATTTATTTATTTATTTATTTATTTCTCTTATATACCGCGCTCTTAATTCAGTGCGGTTTACATATGAACAAATATAAACACAATGGTACAAGCAGCATTGGTTTTTTACATAGAACAAGGTACAGAAACATGGAGAAAAACAGTGTAACTATAGACCAAAAACTATATACATGGCTACTATATACATGGTTATTTGGTTAATTAGATGCGAACAAGAATATCTATAATGCCGTGGGTAAGAAATTAATTAAAGAGCAGAATAAAAATGCCAGAATAAAATGCCAAATATCGTGATAATAGATATGGCATAGTATAATGAGCGTGTAATAAACATCATAATTACCCATTCTCTACCGGGGTCAAGTATGAGAGATCTGCATGAGTACTATTGTCAGATGGAGTGTCTTCGGGGTAGTATGTTAGGAACAAATAGTGCTTCAATGCCTTTCTGAAACTTCATCAGACTTGATATAGCTCTTATTTCGGGTGGGAAGTGCATTCCAGGCTCTGGGAGAGAAAACAGAGAGAAGGCTCTAGCGGCTGTTGATTTAGAGCATTTTGTGAGGAGGTTTCGGCGTCGAGAGGTCAATGAGTTTAATGTAACAGACCTCCTGGATCTGTTATTTGGGGTGATATGTATCATATTACTGAGCGAGGTGATAGAGATGGGCATTTCATTTGAGGCTTTAAAAGTCATGACCAGGGTCTTGTATAGAGTTCTGGCCTGTAGGGGTAGCCAATTAAACTCATCAATATTGGAGTTATGTGTTCTGATCTTGGAGCGCCTACTACGAGGATTCTCGCGGCTGCATTCATGGCCAGACGCCAGAGAGAGCATGGGATTCAGGGTGGATTGCGGGAAACCATGCATTGTAGAATGATATTGGCGAAATCCAAGTGTGGTAATATCAGGACTTGGAATATGTAACGGAAGTCAGAGTAGTAGTAGTAACGGTAAAGGTCGGAGATTACGTAGTGATCGCCATCTTGTGGTAGATTGCATGCGTTGTTTTCTTAATGTGGGCTGACATATTAAGCTGTTGATCTAATATAATTCCTAAGTATGGAATTGTGGGTTGTGCTTTCAGCTCAATGTTGTTTACCTGAAGGTAGTAGGTAGGGGGTAATGAATTTGGTGTTCCGTTGTAACGAATAGAAACATCAGTTTTGTTGTAGGTTTATCCGTAGTAGATTCTGATTAAGGAGCCAGTTGGATACAGCTTCAAAGCATGAGTTATTGGTGTAAATCTGGTTGTTTTATGTTGAATGGAGCAAACATGAGGATGTCATCAGCATAGGCAAGGCATTGTATGTTGAAAGTGCATATGAGATCGCAGATTGGCTGCATATAGATATTGAACATTAAGGCGGGACAATGAGGAACCCTGCGGGACACCTTGTTTAAGGGGGAATGGATCAGACGTTGCTTCTCCTGGTTATGACTTGCTGCTGTCTATCAGATAAGTAGGATTTACACCAGTTCAGGGCTAGTCCTTGGATTCCCTTGTCTTGAAGGCGCTGTAGGAGAGTATCGTGGTTTACTGAATCGAATGCTGCAGCTATGTCGAGAAAGATAAGAGTGAACCCTTGGTGGATATTATCAATGCCTATGATTAGGTTATTGAACAGTGTTGTGAGAAGGGTGTCTACACCATGTTCTTCTCTGAAGCCATGTTGTGAGGGGTCCAGAGGGGATTCAGAGTCAACATGATGCTGTATTTGTCGCTGGACTACTTTTTCCATGATTTTGCTAATAGAGGGATGCTGGAGATGGGTCTGAAGGATTCAACTTTTGTTGGGTCAAGTTTACTGTTCTTCAGGAGCGGACGATGGATGAGTACTTCAGGCTCTGAGGGAAGGATCCTGTTGAGAAGGAATAATTGACAATCTTGCTAATAGTTGGGCTAAGTTCGTGTCGTAGTTCTTTGATCCATCTGGCTGGACAGGGGTCATTTGGTGCGGTAGTTAAATTAATAGTGCTATGATATCTTCGATCTCTTTGTGGGATACCTGGGGAAAAATTTGTCAAGCGATTACAATTGGACCACGGTCTGTGGGGTGGAAGGTGATGAAGTTGTGGTAATCATACTGGTCTGTATCATTTTTGATTGTAGGTATATGGCATAGTCTTGGGGGTGTGGCATAGGTGGTTGGGAAGTGGATGGGTCACCTGTTAAGGATTTAACTATATTGAAGAGGTCATGTGGCTTGTTTAAGGACCTCATTAGCGTATTTGAGTGGAATTTCTTTCTTGTCTCAATTGTCATTCTTCGGTGAGTTTGTAGGTATGAATTGTACGAGCATAGTGCGTCGGGGGGAACGAGAGGAGCGCCAGCGTCTCTCAAGTCTGCGCAGGTGAAGGAGAGATTCTTGTAATTCCGTGGAGAACCATGGTTTATGTTTGTCCTTGGTCTTAATCTTGTCGGTAGCAGATATGCATGCAGCAGCTTTTAATGTATTGTCCCAGTTAGTTACTAAGTCCTCTTGCGAAGGTAAGTCTTTGTGGAGAGCAGGTAGAATTGATCTAATCCACCCCTTACCCACCACCCCTACCCTCCCCTCATTCCCTCTTCTTCCTCTCCCCTCTCCTCCCCTCCCCCTCCCCCTCCCCCCTCCCCCCCTCCTCTCCCTCCCCCCTCCTTCCCCCTCTCCTCTCCCCCTCCCTTTCCTCCCCCTCCCCCTCTTTCCTCCCCATCTCCCTCTCCCTCCCCCTCCCCCCTCCCCCCCTTTGAATAAAATGATTCATAATCAAAGTTAGGCTTTTAGACTCAACATTCCCCCTTTTTTCACTGAATAAAATTTAGTACCAAGTCTGAGTACACTGCGTTGTATCGTTCTATCGTTATAATAGTCTCCTCAATCTTTTTTATATATCTTTTTCATACATATATATTTTTTAAATAATATAACATATATATTTTTCACGTATACATAATTTTTCAAATTACACAAAAATTTCTTTAATAGTTTATATAGATGAATCTTCCAATATGTTTATTTTTACAGTGTTTTTGCAGATGATATAGACACACAATAGAAGGTTTATATGTAAGTAAGAAGTGAATCTTCTTTATTTTCTTAGCAAAAATTTATTGTCACTTTGCTTTTAAGTACAATCTATTATCTAGTATTATTATAAAGCCATTTTCTGACCTATCACACTTTACAACAGATCATCTCATTTTTAAGGCTCACAGATTGTTTGGCTAAAGAGCACACACAAGTCCCCTTCCCCCTCACCCTGCTCCCCCCCTTCCCCTCCCCTGTTCCCTCCTCTCCCTCCCCCTCCCCCCTCCCCTCCTCTATCCATCAAACAATACTCATAATATATGTTATTTGTATCTTAGTTGCTTTGGTGAATATAATTTACGGTTTGCAGATTTCATCGATCATACACATGTAAGTCATTTAATCAAGTATTTTTCTCTCCTCCTCCATCCCCCTCCCCTTCCCCCCTTCCTCCCTTTCCCTCTCTTCTCCCTTTCTACCCTTCCCCCCCTCCCCTCCCCTCCCCCCCTCCTCCCTTCTCTCCCCCCTCCCCCCCCTTTCTCCCCTTTTCCCCCCTCTCCCCTTCCCCCCCCTTCCCCCTCCCTCCCCCCCTTCCCCATCCATTTCCTCTCTCCCCACACCTCCTCCCTCCCCCCCTCCCCCTCCCCCCTCCCCTCCCCCCTCCCACCCCTTCTTCCCCCTCCCTCCTTCCCCCCCTTTCCCCCCCTCCCCTCCCCTCTCTCCTTTTTTCCTTTCCCCCCTTCCCTTCCCCCTCCTTCCCCTGCTCCCTTCCCCCTTTCCCCACCTTCCTCTTTCCTTCCTCCTCCCCTCCCTTCCTCCTTCCCCCTCCTTCTCCTCCTCCCATTCCCTCCCCTTCTCCCTGTCCTCACCTTTCCCTCCCTTCCTCCCTCCTTCCCTTTGTCCCATATCATATAACAAGTTTGTTATCATATATTTTTGAATATACATTATTTTATTTGAACATTTATTGTTTATCTATTCCATGATTCCACCCTGTTTTTCTTCTTTTTTTCTTCGTTCATTATAGATGTATGTTTTTAAAAAAAAAAAAATTTGGATTTGTGAGCACATGTACATGAATACGTTTTTTATGTATTTATTTATAATATTGGTCCATTATCATAGGCAAATATGTTTTTAATATTTTTAATATATTTATATGTTTTATATGTTGTATGTCATTTAGCTGTGTGCCCCCTGAAGAAGGCTACGGCCGAAACGCGTAGGGGTTAATAAAAATTCGTTTACACCCACCGACGACTCTTGCCCTTTGTTGCTTTCCTGTGTTTCCTGCAAGAGCAGCTGCTCCCACTTGTTTTTCCCTGTATTTGCTTCTGGACTTAATTCTGCATACTTCTATCCAGAGTAAAGTTTTTCCCAGACTGTACCAGGCCACAGACACTTTCTTGTGGCATTTCCTGGATAGCCTACATGCTATGTCTTCTTGTGCCATTCATGCAGGGAGCCCGTGCAAGCCGCAGACAGGCAGGATTACAGTTACAGACAGCACATAAGCAAAACCTAAGCAGACCTATTCCTAAGCCAAAATATCCCAACACCATTTGTATCAAATATAATAGTTGCGTTCTTTCTGTTACAGATACTCTGGGCTTGTCCCATGCTTGTTGGAATCCAGAAACTGTCATCTCTATCAACCCATTGGGAAACTATTCTACGCATGTACCATTCTTTCTGTAAAGAAATACCTCTGCATATTACCTCTATGTCTAACCCCCTTCATCCTCATCCAGTGTGGAATTAGAAAGTGTTCAACACCCAAATCCTGCCAAGAAAATATCTGGGTGAGGAGGAGCAGCCACAGTACTGACATGTGTACTAACTTCAGGGTTACACAGGCATAATGTTGATCCAACCTATGAGAGCATGAATGTCACTAAATTGGTCTGTTGCGTGAGAGACGTTAACCCAGTCTCTGTCCCTGATATAGCTGTTGTGTGATATAGCATTGCAGCTCCTGCAGATAGCATAACAGCAGCTGCAAATTTGTCACACCTCCATCAAATATAGGAGCTTCATCTGCTGTGGTGTGGTGTGGTCTGCCTGGGGTAGAATTGGGGGAAGAGAAGCTGAGCTACTTGTCTGAACCCCTGTAGTATGGCAACATGGTCAAATTTAATCTGTATGGGATGAGCCAACTCACAAGCTTGTATGGGATGTCTGAGAGGATCAACCAAATGCATAGGAAATCATGAATGTGAACAATGACATGCATATCACCTGCCGAGGGTTGTAAGCAGCCACTCACTGGTCACTGCAAAAATCACATTTACAATCAGGGCTTGTGTCTTCTATCAAATTGTCAGTGATCCAAACTGAGACAACTGGATGCTACAAACCCTGATGAGTCAACACAGGCTGAGCTCATAGAATGAAGACTGTTGCCCTGGCTCAACAGGGTGATTCCATATCTTTGTGAAGTGTCATGCTGTAACATTCATATGCCAATTTCCTCTGCTATCACAGTTGCACTGCAACTACCTCATACACCCAAAGTTGGGAGTTTGGGACTCAGGAATGCCAAGCAGTGTTGGCCTCCCTATTAGTGAAACCAAATACCTGGCTAGGATTGTAGAGTGAGTTATGATTCTAAGAAAAAGGTTTTTCAAGCCCCAGCATTTCACACATAGTAACTGGATCAAATCTATTACATGCAGGTGCCCTTGTGGCCTGCCACTGATGCCATTCCAAAAGATAGATATGATAGAGGTCTATAAATGAATGACTGGAGTGGAACGGGTAAATGTAGATTATGCCATTAAAATGTAGAAAGACTAGGGGACATGCAATGAAGCTACAGTGCATTAGGTGTTCTAATAAGCAGACAGTGGGACACATACACATACACTGCCTGACAAATGAAGTAGGCCATGATGACAGGAGATGGTAGTGACTAATTTGTATGTGTAGCATACCATCGCCAAATGTTCTGCCACCAAATAGGGTCTGGCCACACTAGGGGTATTATCCCAGTAGCTGTACTGTGATATGTCATGGTGTCACAGAATCACTCACATGAATTGACTCCACTATTACATAAGAACATAAGAACATAAGATATGCCATACTGGGTCAGACCAAGGTCCATCAAGCCCAGTATCCTGTTTCCAACAGTGGCCAATCTAGGTCATATGTACCTAGCAGTTTCCCCAAAAGACACAGGTTCCGCAATGCTTGTAATGGGTCAAGCACTGATATCCTGGGTCCCTTTTTAATAATGGTTTATGGACCTTTCCTCCAGGAACATGTCCAAACCTTTTTTAAACCCAGCTACACTAACAGCCTTTACTACATCCTCCGGTAACAAATTCCAGAGTTTAATTACACATTGAGTGAAGAAATATTGTCTTTTATTAGTTTTAAATAGTTTACCCTGTAGCTTCATTGCATGTCCCCTAGTCTTTCTATATTCTGATAACGTAAACAATCGATCTACGTTTACCCGTTCCACTCCGTTCATTAATTTATAGACTTCTATCATATCTCTCCTCAGCCGTCTCTTTTCCAGGTTAAAGAGCCCTAACCTTTTTAGCCTTTCTTCATAGGAGTATCCTTCCATCCCCTTTACCATTTTGGTGGCTCTTCTCTGAACCTTTTCTAATAACACTATATCCTTTTTAAGATACGGCGAACAGAATTGCACACAATATTCAAGGTGCGGTCTCACCATGGAACGATATAGAGGCATTATAATATCTTTTGTTTTATTTTCCATTCCTTTCCTTATGATAACTAGCATTCTATTTGCTCTCTTGGCTGCCGCTGCACACTGGGCCGAGGGTTTTAACATGCTATCCACAATGACGCCTAAATCTTTTTCCTGGGTGGTGGTTCCTAATGTGGAACCTTGCATCGTGTAACCATAGTTTGGGTTGTTCTTCCCTAGGTGCATAACTTTGCACTTGTCCACATTAAATTTCATCTGCCATTTTGATGCCCAGTCTTCCAATTTATCAAGATCCTCTTACAATTTTCCACAATCCTCTTGGGTTTTAACAACTTTAAATAGTTTTGTGTCATCTGCAAATTTGATAACCTCACTCGTTATTCCACTTTCCAGGTCATTTATGAATATGTCAAAAAGCAGCGGACCCAGCCCAGATCCCTGGGGTACACCACTATTCACTTTTCTCCATTGGGAAAATTGGCGATTTAGCCCAACCCTCTGCTTTCTATCTTTTAACCAGTTCTTGATCCACAGTAGTACACTGCCTCCTATCCCATGACTCTTTAGTTTTGCCAAAAGTCTTTGACAAGGTCCCTGATGAGGGACCTTGTCAAAGGCTTTCTGAAAGTCCAGATACACTATATCAACTGAGTCACCTTTGTCCACCTGTTTATTCACACTTTCAAAAAAACATAATAGATTAGTAAGATAAGATCTTCCTTGTCTAAAGCCATGTTGGCTGTCTCCCATTAGGCCATGACTATCTACATACTGAGTAATTTTATTCTTTATGATGGTTTCTATCATTTTTCCCGGTACTGACATGAGGCTCACCGGTCTGTAGTTTCCCGGATCACACCTGGAACCCTTTCTAAAAATTGGCGTTACATTGGCGATCCTCCAGTCTTCAGGTATTACAGATGATTTTAATGAAAATTCACAGATCACTAATAGCAGGTCTGCAATCTCATATTTCAGTTCTTTCAACACCCTTGGATGTATACCATGCGGCCCAGGTGATTTGCTACTCTTCAGTTTATCTAATAGTTGTAATACATCTTCCCCGATGTATCGATATTTCTTTCAATTCTTCCGCACCTTTAAATACCACTTCAGTCATGGGTAACATCCCTACATATTCCTCAGTAAAGACCGAAGCAAAGAATTCATTCAGTCTCTCCGCTATCGCCTTGTCGCCTCTTAGTGCCCCTTTAACTCCTCTATCATCTAATGGACTATCTGACTCTCTCACAGGTTTTTTGCTACGAACGTACTTGAAAAAATCTTTATTTCGCATTTTTGCTTCCGCAGCAAGCTTCTTCTCAAATTCTCCCTTTGCCTGCTTTATCAATGCCTTGCATTTGACTTGCCAGTGCTTGTGCTATTTCTAGGTTTCATTGTTTGGCTCTTTTTTCCATTTCCTGAAAGATGCTTTTTTGGCAACAACAGCCTCTCTGACCTCACTTTTAAACCATGCTGGCAGTTTTTTGGACTTCCTTCCACTTTTCTTAAAGCGTGGAATACAGCTGGTCTGGGCTTCCAAGATAGTATTTTTCAACAACACCCAAGCTTGATGTAAGTCTTTAACCTTTGCAACTGCTCCTTTTAGTTTTTTCGTAACTATTTTCCTCATTTTATCATAGTCTCCCTTTCGAAAGTTAATAGGTAGTACTGTGGATTTCCTTACTATCCCTCCTGCACTAATTAAATCAAATGCGATCATGCTATGATCACTATTGCCAAGTGGTCCCAACACCCTTATCTCTTGCACTAGATCTGGTGTTCCACTAAGGACTAGGTCTAATATGGCTTCCCCTCTGGTTGGTTCATGAATCAGCTGCTCCAGGAAGCAGTCATTTATTTCATCTAGGAACTTTATCTCCCTAGCATGTCCTGCCGTGACACTGACCCAGTCGATACCGGGGTAATTGAAATCACCCATTATTATTACTGCGCTGTAACTTTTGTTATCTTCCTTGATTTCTTTGAGCATTTCATCATCCATTTGTTCATTCTGGCCAGGCGGTCGATAGTACACCCCTACTGCCATCACCTTCACCTTTTTACATGGAATTTCAACCCATAGAGATTCTACAGCAAATTTTGTTTCCTGCAAAACTTTAATCCTTTCTGACTCAATGCCCTCTCTAACATAGAGCGCAACCCCTCCACCAATTTGATCAGCTCTATCATTACGATATAGTTTGTATCCAGGTATCACAGTGTCCCACTGGTTGTCCTCCTTCCATCATGTCTCTGATATTCCAATCATATCTAACCTCTCATTTATTGCTATATATTCTAACTCTCCCATCTTATTTTTTAAACTTCTAGCATTTGCATACAAGCATTTTAGAGACTGTATTTTATTCATATTACTTTGGCTGTTGGTAGACATGGGTAATTTGGGATCTTTAAGCTCTGTCTGCTCCATACTCAAGGGCATTTGGGCTACTTTACTCTTTTTTGGAACCTCTCTGCTTTTGGTAGTATCCTTCAAGGATACATTCTTCCGAACCATCCGCTCTTGGGTGACTGTCGGCTTTCCCCTATTATCTAGTTTAAAAGCTGCTCTATCTCCTTTTTAAAGGTTAATGCAAGCAGCCTGGTTCCATCCTGGTTAAGGTGAAGCCCATCCCTTCGTAAGAGCCTCTCCTTTCCCCAGAATGTTCCCCAGTTTCTAACAAATCCAAACCCCCCATCTCTGCACCATTGTCTCATCCATGCATTGAGACTCCGGAGCTCTGCCTGCCTTTTGGGTCCTGCACGTGGAACGGGAAGCATTTCAGAGAACGCTACCCTGAAAGTTCTGGATTTCAACGTCCTACCTTAAAGCCTAAATTTAGCCTCCAGAACCTCTATTGTCCAGTCATGTCTGTAAAATGAACTGTCTGTCACACTGAACATATGAAACAAAGAAAGGATGTTTGAACATGTTTGCAGGTCATCATCACAGGAGTGGGATGTGTCAATGTGTACTGCATTTTTGTGAAGAAGGAAAAGTCCTTGGCCTGCATGTATTATGCATCAGTATTGCACCCTTTGTGTATTGAAGACTCCGTGGGGGGTCACAGCCCTTGTGGGAAATGTTTGATTTGTGACGTGTCAAGTACGGTTGAATTATCGTGGAAAATCTTTTAAGTTGAAGAAACAGACATCATGTAGTTCTTGTTCAGTGGTGTATGGCATTGTGTGCCCTTGTGAATTATTATACATTGGCAGAACGATTAGGTCTTTCAGAAAATGTATGTTAGAACATTAAAGTAGGATTATGTGTGGGGTTCTGGAGGTTCCTATAGTTTCGCACTGCTCTGAGTTAGGTCATTCTTTTAGAGAGTTGTGATGTTTTTGTTTAGATCAGGTACTGGTGGGTAGGGATGGTTGATCTTGTGAACAGACGCTGTTAATATGTGAACAAAAGTGGATTTTTTTAGTTGGAACGGTGGCCCCGCAGGGATTGAATGCTCAGATTGAATGGGAAAGTTGTATCTGAGATGCTGGATGTCTGTTATGTTGTTGTTAGTTGGCCATGGTCAGTGGGAGGAGTTGGGAGTTTCGTAGGTGAGATGACGTAATTAGGGATGTCTATAAGTGAGTTTGGGCTGTTAGAACTCATGCGCGCTGGAGTTGAAGCTGGAGGCGGTATATGGCGTTGAGCCGGGAGCTGTACAGTTAGTTGTTGGCGTCATGACCCAATTGGGTCTGGTTAAGTGAGCCTATTTTTATCTTAGGTGTATCAGGTATCGGTTTGGATTAATATTTTTATGTTGATTGTTGTGTGTTTATATATTTTTAGTTTCCCCCTGAAGAAGCGACTTGATCGACGAAACGCTTTTGAGCGCTTGAATTGAGGCGTCGGGGTTGAAAAGTTTGTTTGAAGCAAAGGCTGTGCAAGCTAAGTTTCTTGTGGTTTTTAGGGCTTTTTCTTGACAATGGATTTGGGGATTTAAAGAACAAAAGGTCATTGATGTGAGATGGGCATTGCAATTTGGTGTTTGTGATCGAATATCACGGATTACACCTGCCCGATATTACTGAGACCGGTTCATGCCTGAAAATAATCCTTTTTGTACGTTTGACAACTGACGTTGAAATCTACTGATTTATTACTTGATACCAAGTGTTTTGTTATATTTGAGTGTTCATTAATTTTTTGTTTAAGAATCCAAATATGTCAACAAATCACCAGAATCCTTAATGTAAGATCCTGCCTGTTTTACCAACGGATTCAAAAAGGAATCCATGTATTGAGATAAAGGTTCTAAAACTGAACCAATACCTGAAACAATAGGGCCACCAGGCGGATTTTTTAAAGATTTATGCATTTTTGGAACCACATAAAAAGATGGCATATGAGAGAACTTCACATGCAAAAATTGCATCAACCATTCTGATATAAGTTCTCTTTGCAATGCATTTTCCATCACTTCTAACACTTCAGATTGAATTGTTTGTGTAGGATCACCTTCCTACAACCGATAAAATGTTCTCTTCTCCAATTGTGACATAACCTCCTTCTCATAGGCATTAATGTCTAAAAGCACAATGCCTCCCCCTTATCTGCAGGTTTAATTGCTATGGACTCATCATTTCACAATGATCTTAACGCTTCCCACTCACTTTTGGGCAGATTATGTTTAACTTTAGGGGATGGTAAGGATTTCAAACCATACAATATTACTCATTCAAAAGCTACTATATTTGGATCAACTGCACCTGGAGGCACCCGAGAGTGCTTAGGTCACAGTGGGTCCATCTCTTTAGTCAACAATTGTGCTGAATACGACTGTGCCGCAAAAACAATGCAATACACAACTTCCGTAAAAACAACTGTAAACTTACTTGTATAGCAAAATCATCTGAAGGAGTAGTGGGAACAAAAGATAAACCATGATATCTCAGCTGAAGATAACTGACGATAAGACAAATTAAAAACTAACTTAGGTGCATGTCTCCCTACCGCTACAACTGAATCACCTCCATTCTGCTGCTCCTGAAACATGATTTGCCCAATCTTCTTTGTGTTTCCTTCCTATTCCACCTAGATGTATGCTGTGTCTACAGCTACTGTGTTGTCTGTCCTGACTAGATAGTAAGCTCTGTTGAGTAGGGCCTGTCTCTTACATGTGTCAGTGCTGTGCTGCGTATGTCTGGTTGCGCAATACAAACATTCATCAATAGTAGTAGTCATAGCAATGAGATATCGAGAATGTGTCCAATGTGTCAACCCTGTGAGATAAATGTGCTACACATCTCACACCAACTGTCCATTATCAACAACCTGGTGCTGCTATGATAATATACACAAATACTAGCCTCTCCCCTGTTTTGGAAGTTCTGTTTCCATTGTTATGCATATGTGATATGTCATATGGTTCCTGAGTTCCAATCTGCAGTGGTGGGTGATCCATGATGCACATATGGTCATATGCCAAGCATCTTGTGTGGCTGCACAAGATGTGTAATTGACTTGCAGCAGCAGAAGGAAAACACAAATAATTTGCACAGTATTATTTATTTTTATTTAACAATCATTTATAACCCGCATCTTCCAGAGTTCAGTTGCGGTTTACAATAAAACAATCCACAAAGCAAGAGCTTAGTTTTACATCGAACATCGAACAGTAGGTGAGGTGAGGGGTGAGGGCACAATGTGAGTGCCAACACAATCACAGAAAGTATTGGTCTGCACATGTAAATCACCTGTGTCAACTGCTGCAGCTTCAAAGGCAGCTGGGTCATTCAGAGCTCACAACAGCTATGGTAACTTAATAACTTGCCTAATCTCTGCATGCATGTGTTCTTTCCTTAGCCCCCCACCCCCCTTAAAACAGTAAGCATCATGAAATCATCACAGCATACTGAATGTCATCTATAGTAGGAGAGGTGAGATATCTGAGATTTGTGTGAGAACCCCTCTTTAGAATGTGAGCTACAATCTAATGGTGCAGAACGGGCATAGTACCACAGTGTCAAGTGTCTGATAAATAAGTCCATTGGCACTCCAGATCATGCCATGGCACATGAGTGTCCATTTGGCTGTGAGGTAAGAAATACCGGTTACAAATTCCTGTGCAAACAGTAGTGCTGTGCCAAATAATGTTTCCAGCAGACACAGTCAAATGCCGATTGGACATTGGGCAGGTATGATACACACATAGGCTGGCTAACAGTCCAGATCCTGGCCTGGGTTTATCCCATAGCTGGTGTGGACCTGTAATTTGCCAGATTCCATCAAGTGCATTGTGGATCAGAGAGCTCCTGTACACAATGGGGTAAAGCACAGACTGGATCAGGTCAAGTGGGAACATCCGGACTCATATAGCTAACCCTCATACACACCTCCAGGGTAGCTGAAACTGCCATCACAATGGGCATACAGATATGTGAACATCATCAGAACCAAGTTGATCCACTTAACTCTACTGCACTGTAGGCCACAGATATCCAGGAAATACATTTAAATTGGCCAAGCACTGAGCAGTGATTCCCCATACATGTGATGGCAATGAGGGGGCACTAATGAGCGTTATTCATGCATGCTCACATAGTGCGCGTTACTATAAATTGTGAGTTCCTGCTGACTCACACTGTCCCAGCACCTGCCAGCATGCAGGGCAATGGACCCAACTGGCAGGCAAGGAAAGAATGGTGGAAGAGCTGAGGCTGAGCAGGATCCTGCAACACCCCAGGCTACAGGACAACTAGGTGAACACCCTCCCCAGGATGTGTCAGGAGAGCAGAGGAGTAAATTAAGGGCCAGGACAGTGAGCAGCGAGGGAAAAACCAAACAGAGGAGCACCATCTCACAGAAACCACAGGAAACACAAGGAGCTCCTTGTGTTTCCATTGAGCAGAGAGGGGCATCTTCTGCATGTCAGCCTGCCCAACAAAGCCCATCCACATAACAGATGATTGAGGGACAGTCTCTGAAAAAGAGAAAGAAAGGTGAAGAGGGTTCCAGATGAGTCTTGTAAGAGGGCTTCCAGTTTGATCCAGAGGAAAATGAGGTGCTGCTAAAGAAGGTACTAGACGACTATGAGTATCTGTTTGGGCGCTTCAGCTCCCAGACCTCAGTCAGTGCACGGCATGCCATTTGGGACAGTGTGAGGGAGTCTGTGGCAGCTGTGGGAGGTCCTGAGTGGGACACAGAAAGCATGCACAAGAGATATAATGGCATTAAACACCCTGAGTGGGACACAGAAAGCATGCACAAGAGATGTAATGACATTAAACAGTCACTGCGATCCCACCTCAGTACTGAGAGAACACACATCTAGGGCACTGGTGGTGAGGGGACCATGCAGATCAAACTCATCCCCATGGAGGAGCACCTACTCCAGTGGCTGGGCATCATCCATATTGCTGGACTGCCGCCTGAACTGGACACTATCTTTCAGGAATCACCTAAAGTCTGTGTTTTGAGATGTTCATTGTTTCCAGGTACATATGGCAATGAATGTGTAACAGCTCCACTCCTGTGTCTATGGTGTTAGTTGCAAGGTTACTGCATTCCAGGAGGACTCATTGATTCCACTACTGGGTAACACATGGCTTATCTGTGCATCATACAATGTGCTCTCCATGCCTTTCTCCCTTGGAATCAGGGCTGCACATCCCATACTGCACCATCAAGTGCTGCACAGAAGTCCATGACAGGTTGTCCATCTCAGACCTGGATATAGCTAACAGTGCAACCCTGCAATTGCTACCCACTGTCTATCCATGAAATGTGACCCCAGCTGGATGCCATACCTGCTGTATCTTAGCCTGCTACATTCCTTTATACCCCACAGAAACATATGGCCTCATGGCTCCAAATGTAGATCTGCTAATTCCTCCCCCCCCCCTTCCCATATCTTACTGCATGTTTATCCTGAACTGTGGTTCCTATCCCAACTGCTGCAGCTATTCTAACACCCAAAATACATTCCTTATACATCCCTGTCATTGCCCTCCCAGACAACACTGTCCTTGCATGATCCTGGCCTCTGAATTGTCCACTATGGTAATGAGATATACATAGTGTGGAGCTATTGTATCAGCATGCAGCCTTGAAACTAGCCAGCGTGGAGATATATCTGTGCATAGATATAATGTGGACAGATGTCATGCTTATGAGCTGTGCTGCCCTCATTCCTAGTACTGTCTACACCAGGGGTTGTGACAGTGTACTAGATCATATCAGAATGGTGAAAAACAGAGTGTTCCCAATGGGTATGTGGAAACTGCAGCAGGGACTAACAGATGCTCTCATCCATCTTTTGCTTATTGTCCAGGGAGGGGGGGGGGAGGAAGTATATATGTGACATATGCATTTGTAAAGCTGTCCCCTGCCAAGATGAGTGAATGTGCATTGTGAGGATGAGTAGGCCACCTAAATTAGGTACAGGCATATGACATGCAGGGAAGCTGTGGATGCCCCTCATGTGGATCTGGACACTGTGTAGTCTACACAGTTGCCAGGTAACACACTAGCAGAAGTCACAGTTCTGTTGTCATATATTCCAAATAATATGGTCAGCTGCTTGCAGTCTCTGATCTGTGACTGCTCTCATCAGTGCTGTCCATGCATTAATGTGTCTGGAACACATGTTCAGATATCACTGACTGGAATGAAATGTCAATGCATACCCCTGGGGATCTGATACCACCAGTTGTGTGCTCCTAGCAGGCACACATGTTCCTTCATCACATCAGTCAGAAACACTCGAGCTATGCCTGGCACTGCCAGGTGCTAGTGTGGCCTTGATGGTTGTTGATGTCAGGGGAAGGGGCACTTCCCAAGCACAACATCCTGAGGGTCTCTTGCTGGTGACTAGATGCAGATCGTAAGCTAGTGTTTCCAGTGGCACTGATGCATTATGAAACACTGTAGATGTGCACATATCACATTGTGAAAATACACAGGGCCTCTGTCAGGCCTCATGTGAGATCACACTGTTCCGCATACTGGAGCAAATGTCAGCTATGCACATGATCACCCACATTGACTGGCACAGCACACCATGTCCCTGCCCAGACTCTGGCCAATGGTTGATCCACAGAACGTCTTTTACCCTCCACTGAAGTCACAAGAGCTATGTACATATCAAACTATACAGTATTTCAGTACTCAATAGCTTTGCACTGTTTTCAAACCTCCTCAGGGATTGGTGCAATGCTGTGTAATTTGTCCTCACACTATGGATTAGGAGAGTAAGTACCATATGAAGCTGTACAGTTCATTGGAGTGTAACCTTATCCATACCCTAAGTGTATTGCTGTCCATATAATGGGTGTGCCAACCTAGTGCCTGCATTGCATAGCACATGGTTGTCAGGTGTGTGTGATCTGCTTGGCGTATACTGTCTCATTACAGCATATGAGCGTGTACTTAAAGGTATTCCTCAGAGCTATCCCCACAGCTTGTCTCCCCTATTACATCGTGTTTTTCAATGAGTGCTCTTAACTGTTCTTCTCTGTCATGCAAGACATCATCCATGCCCCCCTGTGCAGGGTGCCAAGTGGGCTTCAAGTACACATATGAAGTGTAGCTTTTAAGTCTTTGTTTTTCCCTTCCCCCACTTTTCTCCAAATACACAATATATCCTGTCTAATATATTTGGGTGTACTGTGACTGTGCAGAATGTCATGATTGTGACCCATATACCTCAGTTCGTGGGCCCTGTAGTTCTGTAGCCTAACTGGCTTTTTACAATCCATATAAGGCCAGTGATATAGCTTCCCCTGCTCATACTGTAATGTAGGAACAACTTACACAAGTGCACACCTACAAGTGCTGGAACTGCTATTGTGGGGATCATGCGCATAGCACATCGGTTCTATGTCTCCTCTTTTTGTGTGACAGCACAGCTGGGTCTGAGGTAAGCATCTCAACAGGCCCCACAATCTGTGTCCTCACCCATGAATGTCTGGCATTCAGCCTCAGACAACAGATATATCTGCAGATGCTCAAGCTACGCCATGCTCAGATGCGGGGACACTGTTCTGTCTTGACCATGGCTATCACATGCACATGCTCCAGCAGGATGCACATCCACTGTTATCACCAATGTTTGCACTGTGTCACATACCATTGGATAGTAGTGATGATTCTTATCTGTGCAAGTGCTATTGTTGCTACTGTATGTCTTTCTTAGACACCACAGAATCCAGGCTTACCAATAGTCTCCAGATGTGCCTGGCAAGAAACATTCTGTCCTGTATTCAACATATTGCATGCTGGGATGTGCATGTTTCCCATTGCTATGGTGACCCATACAACAAGCATGAATAGAAGGCAGTGCATGATATGGGGACACCTCTGCACAGTTGCAAAATGCTCAGGTACATCTGGACCAGGCCATTGCCCAGACACATGTAAGGCTCTGACAACACTACACAATACAGACAGCACACAGGAGGAAGCTTGCACCCATCAGACAGATTGTCACAGTAGACATGAGGCCCAGTATATATGTCCCTGAGAGGTACGCTGACAGACAGTTAAGAAAAGGACAATCATGTACAGCACTAACAAGCCACCATGGGACTGTCAATTACAATGCAAATGCATTTGTCACATTGTCACCTGTCTTTGCTAATATCTTTTTAACATTATAGTTTGGCATACACGGGGATCACTATTGTCCATGGGGGTAATCACAGAGTCCATATTGGTGTGGGCAATGATGCAACCCGTACAGTGGTCAGATATTGGACAATCTGTTCATGCTTGCCAGTTCATTGGCATTTTAGAGATTTATTGTACTGATTCATTTTAAGTGCTTCTTGCTACAATTTCTATGGAGTTCTATTTATCCTTTAACTCCACGATTACAATTGCTGAGCACTGAGGTTTTATCTTGTATTTATTACATTTTAACCTGTGTTTTGGACTACACTTTTATCATTTTAAACTGTACTGTCACTTTTATTTTTTATACTCTTGTGTTATTCTATAGGTTTTAATGCAGTTGCTTAATATTCAAAAAACTTTTTTATAACATTTTACTTAGGGGTATGTTTACTAAAGAGTGTAAAGGACACACCGGTAAGCAAGCATTGACAGCATGCATTAATTACACCCACACTAACCAAATAGGCAGCCAACACTCCTTCTCCACCACTGTCCTGACCCTATCAATCACAGAGTAGTCAGCATGTGAATTTTACCGCTCTGGATGGTTTTGGAGCATGGTAGCAGTTACTATGGTTTTGTGCTAGCTGCTTATCATGTGCTAAAGTTTGCTGTAACCATTATTACACTTTATTAAAAGGGCCTCTAAGTCTAAGGCGTATGTTTACTAAACGGCGGTAAGGGAGCAGTCTTTTCCGTGTGTTAACGGCAGCGATAAGGGGTTACGGTAAGTGTGCTGGGAGTGTTAGAGGCGGTCCGGCATTAAAGAGTGGTACTGGACACTTACTGTGCGGTAACAGTGCATTCTGCATTAAGGGATGGTAGTGGACACTTACAGTGCGGTAACAGGATATTAAGGGGTGGTAGTGGATACTTACTGTGCGGTAATGGGACATGCTGCAAGAAGGTGTCTGGCATGCAAATTAACACAGGAAAGCCACTGAAATACTGAAAGGGGGGAAGTACCTGATCAACTCTTGTCTTCACATCTTCCAGAGACTCCACACAGCTAAGCTTTCAGCCTTTCTATTGCCTGTTTTTTTCCTAAAATAGTTTTTAACTGTTGGATATATGTTCATTTTTAGGAATATTCTGATTGTCTACATCCTTGCATAGCCTTTAAATCAGATATCTGAGTGTGCTCTCAGTTCATGTAAGGGCTACTGGCCAGGGACACGTGTGAGATATAGCTACTTGAAATAGAAGTACTTAGATTTACAGGGACCTGGTCTTTTACCTGAGTCTCCCCCTTACTTTTGTAGCAAAGGCATAATTGTAAAGTTACAGGGACCTTTGCACAGTAGGCAGATACATAGACGTAAAGGTTCAGTTTGACTA
Source organism: Ichthyophis bannanicus (assembly GCA_033557465.1). Taxonomy (NCBI): domain Eukaryota; kingdom Metazoa; phylum Chordata; class Amphibia; order Gymnophiona; family Ichthyophiidae; genus Ichthyophis; species Ichthyophis bannanicus. The sequence continues at coordinate 291,043,513 of CM066036.1, read as the reverse complement.
TTTCTGTTTCCATTGTTTGAATTGTCTGTTACAAGCCTGCGCACAGGGAGAAGCTAATTGAATTACCTTATAGGGTGATTAGCGGTGTGCCCAAGGGTTCGGTCCTGGGTCCATACTGTTCAATGTATTTGTGAGTGATATTGCTGAAGGACTGAATGGAAAAGTCTGTCTTTTTGCAGATGACATGAAAATTTGCAACAGAGTGGACCCCCCTTAGGGAGTGGAGAACATGAGGAAAGATCTACAAAAGTTGCAAGAATGGTCTAATGCTTGGCAGTTAAGATTTAATGCGAAGAAGTGCACTGTCATGCACTTAGGAAGCAGAAATCCAAGGGAAATGTACGCAATAGGGGGCAAGAGGTTGGTGTGCATGGACTAGGAGAAGGACCTCAATGTGATTATTTCTGAGGATCTCAAGGTGGCGAAACAGTGAGACAAGGTGATGGCTAAAGCCAGGAGGATGCTCGGTTGCATACAAAGAGGAATTACCAGCAAAAAGGAAGCATTACTAATACCACAGTACAAGTCACTGGTGAGGCCTCTCTTGGAATCCTGTGTTCAGTTATCTATCTTGCAAAGGATATAAAAAGACTGGAAACTGTTCAGAGGAAGGCGTCCAAAATGATTTGGAGCCTACATCAGAAGACTTATGAGAAGAGACTTTTTTTTCCAGACCTAAATATGTACACTCTGGAGGAGAGGAAGGACAGGGGAGATATGATTCAGACCTCTAAATACTTAGTGAACAAACAAGCCTCTTCCAAAGACGGGGAAATTGTAAAACTAGAGGAAATAACATGAAGTTAAAAGGGGGTAAATTGAAAGTCAGGAAATACTTTTTCACTGAAAGGGTGATGGATTTTTGGAATGCCCTCCTGATGGAAGAAGTGGGGGCAAATACAGTGACAGAATTCAAAATGGCATGGGACAGATACAGTGGATTCCTTTATAGCAACAGTATAAAATCAATATAAACTTAACTATCTCTTGTATCTCAACAAACAGGGGTGTCCTACGCTCAGCAGTTTTACACGGAGCAGTGGGTACACCCATAAACAAAGGCATGGGTAGGGGTGACCTGCACGGAGCGGCAGGTGCACCTACTCTTGCCACCTTGCTGGGCAGACTAGATGGACGTACTGGTCTTTATCTGCTGTCACATACTATGCTACTATGTTACTCTGTTATGTTAGGGAAGCCATTGGAGAAGGTACGGATGCAAACACAATTGGTTGCTGATGAAGTTGATTCATCTGATGCCTGGCAATGTGGCGGTATGTGTGATGAGCATGTTTGACCATACAGCAGGTCTGTGCTGTTGACTGGACAAACTAGACAGCTGCCTAGTGATGCTGGTCAGTGTGGGTATTGACTGTGTCATGGGTGGCAGTGGAGTCAGCGGAAGGGATGCAGCAGCAGGGGGCGCTGTGACAGCATGCAGTCCTAGATGCCCCTGAAAGCATACAACATGCTCTAAGCTACAATATAGTGTCTGTGAGGTGTGGACATGTATCCAGATATACTGTCAGTGTGTGGCATGCGATAGGCCAGAATAGTGTCTGGGTGGAGACAGCAGGTTCCTGATGTGGGCAGAAAACAGAGGATTGTCCATGAGTGCTCATGTGGAGCAGTCACAGGAAAGATGTGCATGATATGGTCAACTGCTGCAAATGACCCCTAATAGCCATGGGGGGGGGCAGTTTACTGGCTGTGCTAGTAAGCTGCCCCTCCATGAATCCCCTGATGGCCAAATGTTGGGTGTAGGGCTGTGCCATGGAATTTCCAAGTTTGCAATGTGTATGGTTGGTGGATGTATGGGATCGTACTGGCCAAAAGCATTTGGTGTGTGTGATCCAAAAGTAGCAGTGCCATGGGGTACAATGAAACACCATATGTGCGGGTGGAATTGGTGTCTCAACCTGTGCAAGACAATACACCCAACAGAGTGGCATGATAAAAATGGACAGGTTGAACCAATTTGCACCATGTGGAGCAAGTAATGATGGCAGAACAGTGCAGGGTATGGCTCTGCAATGAGTGTTATGTGCCTGAATGTACAAGATATATATTCTTTACATAAAGCTGGGAGGACATATTGAAGGCACAACAGAAAAAACATCCATACCAGTTGTCCCAGACATCTGCTGTGTATACTTTACTGACCCACAGCAATGCGCTGTGGCAGAGCCACTAAAGCCATGCTCGCAGATGTCCATGATGGGGAATGCCATGTTGAGCTACCCAACGTGCGGCCATAATCCACAGAAATGTATAAGAATGATTGTCTGCAGGTCACAGCAGAGTTAGGACTGTACGAGGTGGGAAGTGCACCCAGGCATAAAATGAACAGATGGGAATCAAACCCTGGACCTTTGATTATGGAAACATTATGCCAACCAGTAGGCTACATCTTCACATAGCTCTACACAGATGTGTAGAGCCTGCAGATCTCTGATCAAACTGTTTGCAAAACAGTGGTCTGCAACTGAAGAACCAGTGGAGAGTGCACTGATCCAGTATACCAGCTCAGTAAGATACATTGGCTCCGTGTGCTACATGCACATAACAACAGCAAGCTGTGCTGCAGAGCAGTTTCAACTGTCACCCTGAGGGTGAGGAGGGGTGCCCAGAACCTGGTCCACTGAACCTGTGCTGTTAGAGATGGTCTCTGCTGGCCATGTTGCAGGTCCACATCATTGCTAGTGTGTGGCAGGTATTGTCTGCAATCCGTTATGCTTTTTCTCTTTGCTTCCTGTATGCTGTAGGTGACAGCAACAGTATGACCCGGCCCTGTGTTCTGCCCATGTTGGACACTAATCCTGTGATAACAGTGCAGTTTAGTGGGCAGTGTCAGTATGCTGCTGCCATGGACAGCCATTGCACTGGCAGTGTATAGGCTGGCATGGGGCTACTGCTACTGTCCTGCCAGGACCCCAGTGAGTAAGCCATGAATCACTGTTGCCTCAAACATTGAGGACTAACAATTGACTACAGCACCGGCAGCAAGATTGCCCCTGCTGCCCTTCACTGGGCTGCATCAGACAAGCACAAATCAACTACAGCACTCATGGCATGTGCTCAGTGCAACCATGCGCACCCTGCCTTGGGATACTCAGCATGGACACTCGGGCATTTGCTCAGTGATTAGCATCCCCTGACAGAGAATGCATCCACATCACTGGAGCCAAACAGTATAGTACCTCTGTGTGGCTACATGGCCATGCCATGGTCATTTTTTGGTCATAGTGAGAGTGCCATCTCAGTATGACATACAGTGACCACCCAGGCAATGCACGAGACAGATGGGCACATTGGCATCTCAGCCAGTGACCCTACCTTTGTGGTAGACACATCCAGACTAATCTGCGCTGTTTTCAGGCAATACCCACAACCCTCTGCCTCGTCTTATTCATATTTTCCAAACAGGCTTGGAAAAACTTGGACAATGTGAGACAAAGTGCAGTGCAGAAAGCCACAGATCAAAGGGGAGCCATAAACACATATTGTACACACACACACACACACACATACCATGGCTTGGCCTCACTACATGTTGTTACCATGTGCTAGTTTTTAGCCTTCAACTAGCTATGGATAGTGGAGCCTGTCAGTGCTGCTGGTGGGTGTTTCCACCCTTGCTTGCCGCTCCTGGGGGTTGCACATACTGGAGCTGTACTTTCACTGTCAGCTAAACCTTATCCACAAGAAGATGCAATACAGAATCCCCAGTAAGGACTTAAACCTGTGAGTTTCCACACATATACATACCAGCTGTGTGTGTTGCACCACAGTGCTGCCATATGGGGAGAACGACTCCTGTTGCTGACATGATTTCCTTTGGATGGCTTTTGGCACATGCTGCAATGTGCATGGCGCACACAACCAAGGCAAGGCTTCTGTCTGCTGCAAGCTGGTGCCAGTTTCCACACCACCACCAACACCCCACCATGCAGACATGCCTACACACTGTCAGTGGTGATGGTCGCAGTCCCAGTATGTTAAACATGTGGGTTTGGTGGGTGCCTTGGGCACAAGGGCCAGATGGGGGAACAGGTCCACATATGGACAGCTACGCAGCCCTCCCCACCAACTGCCCGTGCAGGGGCCCCATCACTGCCTGCCACTGATATGTCTCAGGGGGAGGATGGCAGCCACTGCTGTGGTATTTCCCCAGGCACCTGCATTTTCCAGCTACCTGGATTGTTACAGCTGCAGGTGCTATTGGCCTCTTCCTCCACAGCTGTGTTCAGTGGCACCGGGGGGGGGGGGGGCGCTGGCATCTCTGCCAAGGGTTCCATGTTCCATGTGGCACATCACTGTTCCACACCAGTGCTATATCTGTGTTCCACCACTGTCACTGTATGATCATGATGGACATCACAGATGGTGCTGCGGATGGAAGGATTCCTCTATGTGAGGAGCTTACAAAGGTTAGGCTTCCTCAACCTGTTGGTGAGATGTGATATGATATGATATGATATGATATGGGGGAGATATGATAGGGGTACAGTACTGAATGGTGTGGAATGGTTCACAGTTATAACCCCACCATTGCTGCTACAATGTAATGCATTTCAGACACATTGGGGCATATAATTTATCATTCAATGTGCTGATAAACACTGGCACACAGTGGCAGTGTATGTCATGATAACTCCTCGTACAGCTGAGCTTCGGGAGGGTTTGGTCCTGCTCCTGGAGAAAAGGTCACTATACATTTATTCGGAGGACACTGAGGATTGGCTGCTTGGCCAAACACAGGCCTCTTTGACCATGGGTGTCCTTTTGGGACCCACCTTGGTACTTGTGCCCCTGATTGGCCAGTATTGGACAGAGGATAATGGGCTTGAAGGACCTTGGTCTGAGAGTATGGCATATATTCTGAACTTATGTTCTTATGCCCCTCTATGCCATCCAGCTGCCTAGTCCGCCATTGTCCACAGGCACCCCCCACTGCATGACCACTGGGCCAACCCCTGTGCCCTATTTTCACCATCAGCATGGTGCCCTTTCCTACATGAGCACCATACTGTTGCTGCTACTGGAGCACTACTATCACTATCTTGGGCTCCCTTATCAGTGCATCACATTGCTGATGCTTAAATAGGCTCTCTCCCTTCTACAAACACCTTTTCCATGAGGTTTTAATCGACAATCTGGTTCCCAGCTTTAAAGGGCTTTTCAGGCCATTGTGCAATCAGCGGAATGGGATCACACACTGTAACCGCCCATTCCCCGCCCCCTGAGTCCTTAACATTGCCGGTGCCTTTACCGCATCTTAAAGCAGCATTTTTTCGTCGTTAAGGGAGCAAGTGTGACGATAGTCTGCGTTAACAGCGTGCTCCCTTACCACTGTTTAGTAAACATACCCCTAATTGTAGTTTAGTTAGCACCTCATGAACACATTCTTTTCAAATTCACTAGAGGTCTACCTCATTTCTATTCCTGTTTTTGTCTCTGTTTTGTAGTCCTACTCCAGGCCTTTCCTTCAAACAGAAATATTTTTGTAGAAATTATCTATTTCAGCCCAGTAAACCATGTAAATGCCTTAAATGGGAATATTCAATTGTATCTACATGGTTAATGCCATTGACTATCCCCGTCTATGTCGTCTATGCACCCTGAAGCTATCTGATTAGCATCAGGGTGTGTCGGGGGCATTCTGGGGTGGAGCAGAGGCAGGGAGTACCAATAACCAGGCAATGGCAATAATGCACCACTATCCAGTTATTGATCTGTGGCTAACATTAGGCAAGCTTTTGGCTCGCCTAGATTTAGCCGCAGATGCTAACTGGGTGGCGGTGCAATATTGCCACTACCTGGTTAGCTTCAGCTACTCCGGGACTTGTGCGGCGACCCCAGATATTCAGTGCTATCACTACAGCATTGAATATCCAGTTAGGGGTCAGCGGGCAGGGCTATGTGCAGCAATGGGGCATAGCCTGCCCAGTTGAACATCGGGCCCTATATGTTTATCCATCTTTCAATCTTGCAATCTCACTTTTGCACTTTCTCCTCTCAATTACATATATTTAAAATAGTCTTGTTTCCCTGTTTTATAGTTTCAGTTATTTTTTTATTTCATTTGTATAACCCCTTACCTGACCAATTTCCCAGCTTCCCTTAACATTTTCAGATATTGTTTCCTACATCCCCTTTTTTGCAGTCTATTGTAATTTATAAATGATAATCTCTTTTCAGCTACTTTTTTCAAAAATCATAGCATCCTCTTTTTTTTTCTTTTTTTTTAAATTTATTTTCATAACAAAAAGATATGCTACCCTTACAATATCTCCTTTCAGTTTTACTTACCACTCCACTAATTCCCCTAGATTTTCCCATCCAACTAACAGCACCTTGAGGTACTATCTGAATAAAATTAGGGGCTTTTACTAAAGCGTGCTAGCACTAAAACTTATGTGTGTCAAGTTCAAAGACACCAAAGACACTATCAGAAAGAGGCACATGTTCACATGGCATTATCTTCACCTATGCTAATTACAGCATTGACAGCCCATAATATGGCCTCCCATGCTAACTGAAATGTGCTCCCCATACCCTCTTTCTACCCCTAATCTTCCCATTCAACACAGCAACAGGTAATTGGCAGTTAGCGCGCAAATTAGAACATAGTAACTGTCATGCCCATAATAACAGTTACCTTTGGCCTTTGTGCACAGTTACCATATGTGAAAATGCATGTTAACGCTTTAGCACGCTTTTGTAATAGGGTCCTTAAGTTTATCTAAAGTCTAGGACCCTTAACGTTTAATGAGCTATCCCCACCTGTACTCTCATAATAAACCACACCATCCAGTGGATCCCAGATAATTGATCATTTAGCACATCAGAAACACTCTCCTCAACAGTGTATTTGAGGGATGGATTTTGTTAGGGATGTACATTTAGTTTACAATTTTGGTTTGGAAAATTGTTTGCATGGAAAGAATGCATGCTAGATCAAGTTTATATACATACAACCTCCAAATTAATGTATGTAAAGTTAATTTAAATGCATTAAAACATTTTATGTATCTTACCTTAACGTGTATTCATTCCTGAAATGAATCACAGAAATTCCAAAAATCAGTCCAAAAAATGAAAATGGTGTGCATGTGAATTATAAATATTTTCTTTACTCACCCCAAGTTTAAATTTGAATGTGATTAACTTCTAAACCTCCATAAGAACATAAGAAATGTCATACTGGTCAGACCAAGGTCCATCAAGCCCAGTTTCCTGGTTTCAACAGTGGCCAATCCAGGTCACAAGTGCCTGACAGGTTCCCAAAAAAGTTCATAGGTTCCACAATGCTTGTTAAGGATAAGCAGTAGATTTCCTGGGTCCTCTTTAATAATGGCTTATGTACCTTTCTTCCACAAACTTATCTAAACCTTTTCTAAACCCAACCACTCTAACAGCTTTTACTACATCTTCCAGTAACAAATTCCAGAGTTTGATTACACGTTGAGTAAAAAACTATTTTTTTATTACTCTTAAATGGACTACTTTGTAGCTTCATGCTACTCTATATAACAAAATAAATAGTATTAAGATGTATTAAATTCCACAGTTTAATCATGCTGTAATAGCATCATTTCCAATGGGAATTCAGTTCTGATGTCATACCTAGCCAAAGGGCATTTCATACATTGAAGTTCGAGTGCAGAGTCGCGAAGGATGCCGGCCCATCCTTCCGGCTTCGGGGGAAGGGGGAGGGAGAGAGAACAAGCGAGTGGGAGGCGGATGACGCCGGCAGCGTCTTTTAAATTGATTGGCTCCGCAGAGGGAGAGAGCGGAGCCAATTAGAGCTGCCGGCGTTGGAGCTGCTTTTATGTAGAAGGGGCTGCGGTTTCCGCCCCCTTTTCGGCGGCGGTAGTGGTGGCGTGAAGGCTTCCCGCCCTCCCTTCCCTCAGTATGATACGAGTGGGTGGTGGTGTTTTTCGTGGTGTCGCAGTTGGGGGTGGGGTACAAGGCGGGATCCCAGAGGTTTCCGGGGCCCGGAGCCTTTAGGTCATACTTGGGCGGGGGCGGGGTGCCCCTGACCCGGATAAGCCCTGCTGGTCTTTGCTAGTCACATGGCGAGGTCGGGGAAAGGGCGTTAGGAAATTGGCCGGTGGTCGGACACGGCCGGAGCGGATGCGACCCCACTTTGCTAATTATGGCTGGTGGGGCATCGCTCCGCTGTTGTCCTTATTCTATGACATCCTCAAGGGAAAGGGAATAAAACCCAACCTTAATTTCACTCTGGTCACAACTACAGTGTCCTTAATTTCCACAACTCAAGGCTATACCCGGGTCTAGGCAACCGCCTAAGACCGGCGTAGTCTCACAGTATGTATGACCTAGATTGGCCACTGTTGGAAACAGGATACTGGGCATGATGGACCTTGGTCTGACCCAGTATGGCATATCTTATGTTCTTATGTTCTTATGCTTGGTGCAAAACAAACTTTTTCGAAACATGAGGTACTAAGAACAGTTATATTGAGTGAACAAAACAAAACTTATTTTGATGTGATTGAAACACTTTCTTTTTATTTAATCTTTTCTGCCTTGTCAACCTCCCTAAAAATACTTCTCCAAACTGACTCTGGATTTTCCAGCTCTTTATCCCGACAGTAAAAGTATTGCACAGGCTTTGCTTGACTGATAGATTGGTTGCTGCGGCAAACTTATGGGGATAAATTCCTTTTGTAACCATGATGCTCTGCAATTGTGGTGAAATACACAGTCCTCATTCAATATATTAACCACTTAAGCCACACAAACTGCAGTTCATCCCCCGATTAATGCTGGTCTAAAAATTAGACATGTATTGGCTTGTCCTCAGAAAGTTAGCAGACAGCTTTCCTCTAAAATAATAATAAAATAGAAATATTATCTCTGTTCTAGTTTCATAACTTCCTCTCTGGTCACCCAGGCTGCTTAGCTGTAAGATCCAAAAACATATTTTCTGGCATATCACCTTTGAAAATGAATGTTTTCTGCTATAAGGCAGTATGGTTGTCAAATTATTCCATTTTGATATGCAGAAATAAAGCTGAAAAGTTTTATTGGAGTAACCTAATGTTCTTGTGACTAGCTTACAAGAGTTATATTTCCTTAATCATATCAGTGAAAAATGAGCAAAGAATGTAGATTTCTAAATTCAAAGTTTTGCATCAGGCGCCATAAAATGTCCTACTTTTAGATGTGGAAACCAATACTGTTACATTATCTGAGCATATTTGACACAGATGGAATGAACAGTAATAAGAAGATATGCCATGAAAAGATGGGTAAAGACAAGTGAACCAGGGTGTTAGTTTAGGTATAGAAACTTGCAAACATTCACTGAACAAAAACAGTAGGAGGTTATATTATACATCAGGGTGCCTAGGACAATAGGGCAGAAATGTGCCTTTATTTTATAAAGACATATAAAAACCCTTGTACTAAATGCCACTAACAATGCAAGTGATAATTGGCTGCAGTGAACCTTAACTAGCTGGTATGCCAGCTATCGACTGTTGAAATGCATCTTAATTGGCCCCCACAGGCTAATGTGGACAATGGGCAGGTGAAAGGCAGAGCATGGGCATGGCAAACACATCTGCGAGTGAGTGAAGTTAACATAGCACAGTTTCATCTAAAGGCATCTGTATGGGTGTTGTTCGGTGCGCCCCTGTTGCTTTGCTACTCGTTTCGGTACCCAGATACACATTAACTGTTAGGACATACCGTTATATCCCTGACAAGTAATGCAAGGGCGTTGCACTTAATGTGCTTTCGTAATGCTCATTAAGTGTGAAATCTTAGCAGCATTTAGAAATGGACCTCATAGGCACCCATGTGTGTTTATAAATTGCTAGCAGAAATCCTGCAGAAATGGCCTCTAAAATGAGAGAATGGCAATTACACTTGCCCTCGAGCAGGTATAACTGCTAATGTGTATTTTCCATACAGATGTGTGTATTTTATAAATTATGCATACAACTTAATTCTGCCCACTCTCCACCCAAGCTCCTCCCTTGAGCATGCTTACTTTACAAGTACACATTGACTTGCTCTGGGTGTACTCTTAGGCATGAGCTAATTTTATAAAAGCCCTTTTGCATGCTTCAAATGAAGGTTTATAAAATGTCCCTTCAGAGGACCATGGAGGGAACATGATATTGAAGCTTAAAGACTAGTAATTGCAAAATTCTCTTATCACTTCGGCAGGCAGTGATGTCGGATGAGTAGGGGAGTGACATGGTCTAAACATGAAATGTGTGATAGCATCTTGATAACAGTGTTCTGTATAAGTTGAAGACATGCAATTGATAGGCAGGAAGACCAGCAAGGACAAGGCAACAATAAGGGTGAGCCGTGCAGATTTGGTGGAGAGAATGAAAAGAGCTGCAGATCAGGACAGAGAAGTGTTCAAGAAAAGAAAGCAAATAATCCAGCACAACCCCCAGATAGCAGAGGAGGGGATGAGTGGGATGGGGTTATCACAGAGCAGTGGTGAAAGGGAGGTGAGCCAAATGACATATTGGTTTACAACTGAGAAAGCAATTCCTGAATAATAGCACATTAAAGGGAACATTCACTAAGGGGGTTATTTTGTAAGCCCTATTCTTGTTTTGGATGTTTGAAAACAGGCATAGAGTCATCCAAAGCACAGAGACATCTGCAGAGCCATTTGAGAAGCCGGGTCTGTGGACATCCCCAGTGTGAGGACATCCAAGTTTGAACAGGGGTATGGTGGAGGTTTGGCTGTGGCATCCTCAAAAACCTGGACGACACTGCATGATCTCAGAAACATCCTGGATGCCTGGAGTCATATCTAAGTTTAGATCTTCTACAGGACAAATAGCACAGTACTCATTTTGACTGAAAAACATCCAGAAGGTGTAGAAAAGATAATAATCATCCCCATTACTTAGAACAATCACAATGATAGCAGCACTGGGATGAGAACCCTGGTTTTCCTGGTCATAGCCCACCACTCTGACCAATAGGTTATTCCTAGATATCCAGCTTCTGAAATACTATTCAGGGGATGTCTATGAAGAAGTCCCTGCAGATGTCCATATTGGGCACATCCATATTTGTAAAATCCCATCTGAACTTGGACATACCTGTTTTTTCTCAGACGTTCTGGCTTAGATATTCCATATTGCACTTGGACATCCTTTTTAAAATGCCCCTCCACATGGTGTTAGGTGTTTAACATGGGTTTGACACATAGCATGTTGCAGCATTACCATGATCTTGATTAAAATGATTTAACAGAGTGTGACAGCGGCCATAGATTTTTTTTTAAGTGCTGTCAAGTCAGAACTGACTCCTGATGACCCAGCAGCCTCCGGGTTTTCTTGGCAATGTATAACTAGAAGTAGATTGTCAGGTCTTTTCTTCCAAGTAAATGGAGGGTTAAGTGCTTTGCCAAAGGTCACAAGGAGCACCAGTGGGAATTAAACCCTTGATCTTTTGGGAGTTAGGCTATTGCTATGATCACTAGCTACTTCTGCAGGCTGTAGATAGGGGCTTTAAAATGCAAAAAAGAAGTGGCTTTTTTGACAGTTATACATTCTAGGATTTTAGTTATTTATGCTGTTCCTAAAGTTCTCCTTGGAGAATTCACTTGGGAGTTAAAATAAATTCACAAGAAGCAGGTATTACTTTCTTTTTATTTCCATTTGGTGGGCAACACCCCCATGGATCGATAAATGAACAATAGATAAATAAAAGTAAAACACACATAAAACACAAAGTAAAACACAAAGATAAAACCCAACTTGGCCATGTTTCAGCACCAGCTTTCATCAGGGTCATAATAAAATCTGAAAGTGAAATAAATGAATTATTTCAAGTTTGCTATGAGTTTTGTAATTTCCAAGAAGTGGTATGTTTTAGTTTATCTCATATTTAAAAAGTTCAGCAAGAGGTGAAAGGACATTTTATAAGCAGACAATTTGTGTGAACGAATGGCATCATCCAATAACTAAACAGAAGTATATCTGGGGCTCTACAATAGATTATAAGTCCAATAACATAAAATATGTGGTTATTTTTATATTGCAGTAAAATCTAAATGGAACAAAGGTATAAACATTTCAAAATTCATTTAACAGAACAGTATGCTATTTGAAAACTAAAGCCATCTCCTCTCTGATGGTACAGTATTCTTTGCAATTGATACAAGACTTCATAGATCTAAAGTGGTTTATTACTGAATAAATCATTATTTAATGGTGTAGAGACCAATCCCATGTAGGCCATCTAGCAAACGCGGAAACATTTATCTCGGACATGGTAGTGATTCCAACCTGATTCAGAAAACCCTGGTTTAGAAACGCCAGCATTTCTGGCATCAGGATCATAGATGTATTCAACGTGGCACATCAAACATACTGATCCACAGGCTCGTGGACATATCCAGCATGAGATCCGCACATGGATACAGGCACAGAGCCGGATAGTGCTGAAGGGCTGATTGTCTAAGCAGGGGGAACTTTGTTGTGTACTTGTGCAGCTGCTGACCGGCCTACTGTAGTGGCTGGATCTCTGCAGGACACCCTCACCTTATTCTGTTTTGTGGTGGTGATCATACCTGATTGTTGGGGCCCAGGGCAGAGTGGTGATGGGGAGGGTGAATGAGGGCTTGTTGGGTGCTGTGTGTGAGAATGGTTTGGTGGGATGTGCAGAGACATACATCTTCGGCAATAGTATGAGATACGGATAAAGAGTGATTGGGTTTTGGATGAGCCTGTGCTCACTGTATTCTGTAAAGTCACACATGTCTACTCGTGCCCATCTCCAGCCTGGCCATGCCTCCACTGTTAAAATGTGCATCTCCTCTTTCCCTACTGTTAAAACATGCATCTCCTAAGCTGCTGTGCTCACTGACAGTAGGTTGCTGATGCCAACAAGACATAAGAACTGATGATGAATGCATGGTGATGCAAACTAGACCATATTATAGTCTCCTATATGGACAAGACAGTACTAGGTGATCCCAGTGCACTCCAAGATAGTAAAGAGAATGTAAATATGAACATTTATGACTGTACATACCGTACAGCAAATGGTACTTGGCATTATAAAAAGGATACAGTGAGGTCTGTATTGGACAGCTCTACATACACTCAAAAACGCTCAGGATGGAACCTTATCATGTGCACAATAACCAACACTAAAATAGCAGTCCCTCAAAGGATGTATCATATTGCTGACCAACAAATTTATGCCCTGGCTATGGCAGGTCTCATGGAACAACCTTGGGGCTGTTGACACTACAGCAGTCATGTCTCCCAGTATCTGGCCCTGCTTTCCACCAGATCAAAGGAGTTTCCAGAGAACATAACATTTTAGATTGAACATATGTTATAAAAATAATATGGTAACATTTAACATTCAAACATTTTTTGTTAATATAACATTTTAATTGATATAAACAACTATTTACATTTGTTGTGGTTGAGTTATATAGTTGAAAGGGTTAGGTGTGTGTGGGGGGGAAAGTATTCAGTGAATAAGTGGGTTTTCAGGTGTTTGCGGAATGTAGGGAGGTTGGTGACATTTCTTAGTGTGTAAGTTCCATAGGGAGGGAGTGTAGAGCTCAAATGCTCTGTGGTATGTTTGTTGATTGTATTTATGCTTGGTTTGTGGTATGTTGAGTTTGTTGATTGTAGTCTGTCTTTGTGGCCTGGATGTTTATGTTTTCAGTTGTAGCGGTTTGAGGCAAGTTTCCTGTTGGGAATAAAGTGCTTTGTGTGTGAGGACGATGCATCTGAAATTTATTCTGCTGTTAAGTGGCAGCCAGTGTAATTGTTTTAAGATGGGGGTGATGTGATCATATCTATTTGCACCTTGTATGATGTGTGCAGCAGTGTGTAGAGCAGTTTGTAGAGGGATGAGTGTAGATTGAGGTAGTACTTGGTAGCTATTGTTACAGAAGTCTGCATGGGGGAGGATGAGGGTTTGCAGTGCGGATCTGAAATCTGTTGGCTCAAGAAGTGGACAAAGTCTCTGCAGGGTCTTTGTTTTGAAACAGATTGTCTTTGCTCTCATTGTTATTTGGGTTTTGAAGGATAGTTGCTGGTTAATTGTGATGCCAGCTCGATTTTTACATTTATTGGTATGTTGTTTAATTTTATGGCAGGTGGGGGTGTGAAAGAGGTATCTCTTGTAATGAACATAGCTTCTATCTCCTTTAGGTTGATGGATAGGTTATTGGTTGAAAGCCAATGTGTGACTTCTGTGAAAAAGTCTTGAATTTCTTTGTAATATGGTTGATTGGGGAGGAGTGGGCAGTATAGCATAGTATCATCAGCATATATGTGATAGTGGATGTTGTGTTTTTCTGATAATTGAACATAGGGGTTGAAGTATAGGTTAAAGAGAGGTGCAGATAGGGTGGAAGCTTGTAGTACTTCTTGGGTTTGCTGGTAGGATTTGGAAATGCTTGTGCCAATTTTTATTTGTTGCTTTCTCTCTTTAAGATATGATTTGAACCATTTGAGTACTGTATGTTGGATTCCAAATAGTTGTAGTCTCTACAGTAAGATGTGGTTGACTGTGTTGAATGCTGAGGAGATGTAAAGGAATAATAACAGGTACGTTTGTGTATGATCTTGGTTTCCCTTGGTTATGGTGTTAATGAGGAAGGTCATGAGAGTTTCTACACCATGTTGTGGGCAGAATCCATGTTGTTGAGGATCAAGTAGATAGTTTTTGTCAATATGGCCTTGTAGTTGAAGCTGTACATTTTTCTCTATGATTTTAGCCAGGAATGGGAGGCTGGCAATAGGTCGGTATGATGCTGGGTCTGCTGGGTCCAGTTTTGGTATCTTCAGTATAGGGCAGATGAAGGAGATCTTAAGATTGGTAGGCATTATTTCTTATTGGAGTGCTTCATTCACTATCTTGGCTAGAAATGGGCTGATTTTGATACTTGTTGTTATGATCCAATTAGGGGGACATGGGTCTTGTGGCGAGGTGATAGTGTTTATCTTTGTTAGGATGTTCTCGATATTTTTGCTATCAATTGTTTGGAATGTGAGCCAGCAGATCCTGTTGGTAGTTGTATTGGTGAAAGGGGGGGGGGGCGGGGATGTTGTGGATGAGGTCTGGGTATAGTTGTTTGCAGTGTGCAGCTAGTTGTTGGTGAGTGTCATTGTTTGTTTGTTTGGAGTTTGTGGATGTTTCAGTGAGTTGTCTTTCTAGGCCAAATAGTTCTCTTGGGTGGTTTATGGAAGTGCTGATGACTTTTGAGTGATATTCTTTTTTGGCTCGATCTTTGCTGGTGTGATAGCTTTGTAGGAATATGAGGTAGTTGTTCCAGTCTTCCTTTGAGGTGGTTCTCCACCATTTTCACTCGGCTCTTTTCAGTTATATTTTTATTTTTTGGAGGGTATGGGTATACCAGGGAGTTTTGTGAGTGTGATGATTTTTGGTAGGTTTTGTTGCTTTTCTAGTTGTTTTGCTGTGGATCTGATCACTTTGTTCCAATTGTCTGTTAGTGTTGTGGTGTTTGTTAAGTCTGTGGTCAGATATAGTAGAATGTTCTCTAGGAAGGTGTCCTTGTTGAAATTTTTGAATCTTCATGTTGTTTGTTGATGATCTATTTATTGTTTATTTTAGAGGTATGGTAAATGTGATGAGGCTATGGTCTGTTCAGGGTAGTGGGTTGTGCTATTAGGGAAGGGAGTCTGGTGTGGATGAGGTGGGAGGGGATGAAGATTAGGTCCAGGCAGGGCCGGCCCGTCCATTGAGCAAGAATGTTTTTTGCACAGGGCCCCGCGTTTCAGGGGGCCCCGCGCAAAGAACATTCTGCTTTTTTTTTTTAAATTACATTTAAAAAAAAAACCTGTCTCTGGCTGCTGCCGCTGCCGCGTCCGTCGCAGCAGCGGCAGAATGGAGTGTCCGGCGGGGCCCCTTCTCCTCGTTGAGCCCTCTGCAAGGGCTTTCAGATTCGCGAAGGGA
This sequence comes from Ichthyophis bannanicus, assembly GCA_033557465.1. Lineage (NCBI taxonomy): Eukaryota > Metazoa > Chordata > Amphibia > Gymnophiona > Ichthyophiidae > Ichthyophis > Ichthyophis bannanicus. The sequence goes on along the minus strand of CM066036.1, from coordinate 291,027,556 downwards.
GAGTGCTCCCTCGCGTCTCTGTAAAGCCCGCAGGGGCTAATGGGAAATTTCCCATCTGCCCCTTTAGACACAAGGGGCTGATGGGAAATTTCCCATTAGCCCCTGCGGGCTTTACAGAGATGCGAGGGAGCACTCTCCCTTCGCGAATCTGAAAGCCCTTGCAGAGGGCTCAACAAGGAGAGGGGGCCCCGCAGGACACTCCATTCTGCCGCTGCTGCGACGGACGCGGCAGCGGCAGCAGCTAGAGCCAGGTTTTTTTTTTTTAAATTTGCCGGAAGGGAAGGGAAGGGAAGGGGAGGGGGGTTAAGACTGGTAATGGGCTGGGGGGGCTGATGGAGGCTGTCTGGAAATGTGCTGGGGGGGGGGGTTAGGACGGGAAATGTGCTGGGGGGGGTTAGGACTGGAAATGGGCTAGGGGGGTTAAGACTGGTAATGGGCTGGGGGTTGATGGAGGCTGACTGGAAATGGGGTGATGGGGGGTTAGGACTGGAAATGTGCTGGGGGGGGGGGTTAGGACTGGAAATGGGCTAGGGGGGTTAAGACTGGTAATGGGCTGGGGGTTGATGGAGGCTGACTGGAAATGGGGGGGGGGGGGTTAGGACTGGAAATGTGCTGGGGGGGGGTTAGGACTGGAAATGTGCTGGGGGGGTTAGGACTGGAAATGTGCTGGGGGGGTTAAGACTGCTAATGGGCTGGGGCTGATGGAGGCTGACTGGAAATGGGGTGGGGGGGTTAGGACTGGAAATGGGCTGGGGGGGTTTAGGACTGGAAATGGGCTAGGGGGGGTTAAGACTGGTAATGGGCTGGGGGTTGATGGAGGCTGACTGGAAATGGGGTGATGGGGGGTTAGGACTGGAAATGGGCTGGGGGGGGTGGTTAAGACTGGTAATGGGCTGTGGGCTGATGGGGGCTGTCTGGAAATAGGGTGATGGGGGGTTAGGATTGCTAATGGGCTATGGGGGGGTTAGGATTGCTAATGGGCTATGGGGGGGTTAGGACTGCTAATGGGCTATGGGGGCGCTAGGACAGGAAATGGGCTGATGGGGAGGGGTTAGGACTTGAGGTGGGCTGATGTGGTTAGGACTGGTAATGGGCTGTGGGCTGATGGGGGGGGGTTAGGACTGGCAATGGGCTATGGGGGGCTGACTGGAAATGGGCTGATGGGGTTAAGACTGGAAGTGTGCTGAGGGGGGGTTATGACTGGTAATGGGTTATAGGGGGGGGCTTAAACTGATATTGGGTTGATGGGGGGCTAGGACTGGTAATCGGTTGGGGGATTGCTATGACTGGAAATGGACTGAGTGGACGGGGAGGCTTGAACTGCAAATAGCTGATGGGGAGGGAGCTTGGAATGGAAATGGGCTGTGAGGGAAGGGAGCTAGGACTGAAAATGGGCTGATGGAGCAGCTAGGATAGGACTGGAAATGGGCTGTTGGGGGGGAGCTAAGATTGGAAATGGGCTGTGGTGGGGGCTTGAATTGAAATGGACTCATGGAGGGGCTAGAACTGGAAGTAGGCTCATGGGGGGGCTTGGACTGGAATTGGGCTGAGTGGAGGGGAGCTAGGATTTGACATGGGCTGATGGTGGGGCTAGGAAATGACTAGAAATGGGCTGATGGGGGGCTAGGATTGGAAATGAGCTGATGAAGGGACTCAGACTGAAAATGGATGGGGGAGCTAGGACTGGAAATGGGTTGATGGGGGGCTAGGACTGGAAATGGGCTGATGCAGGGACTAGAAGGGAATGGATGCTGGGTGAGACTGGAACTAGAAGGGAGCTGATGTTGGGGGAGGATTCGAATGGGATGGGGCTGGGAGAGTAAAATGGAGAGGGGAAAAATATTTTGTGTGGGAGGGATGAAAAATCTACAATGGGCCGGGTATTGGGAGAGTAAGTGGGGATTGAGGATGGAGGGGTAAAATTTGTGTGGATGAAATAAGAATGAGGAAAGAGCAAAAGGAGAAAGATTAGTATGTTAAAGCAGATGTAGAGAGAGGATGGAAAGAAAACTAGAAGAGAGAAGAGAGGACAAATGGACAGCAGACGATGGAGAGTTAGCAGAAAACATGAAGAAACCAGAAGAAAGTGGCTGGAGCAATTGCAACTGAAAAAAAATGCACAAAAGGTAGAAAGATATCTCTTTATTTTGAATTTATTAACTGGAATATGAAAGCTCTGGGAAATGTGCATCATTAACGTCTGCGCTTTGTTTGGTACAAGAGGAAATTGATTTATAGTTTTATTTCTACAGTGTTGTTGTACATTCCAAGTTTGGCTTTTGGGGTTCCCAGTTTAATTATTGCCTTCCTGTTTCTAAATTGCGATTCCTTGTTTGGTGATGGTCTATGTTCTGCATGTGTAACTGAGCTGAGGTATTCTGTTTATGTAATTCCTATTTGACATTGCCACTTGTTCTCTTTCCCCAGTGTTCTCTGAAATGTACTGGTTTAATATTTGCAGTGTTTCCTTTTGATAGGTAGGGTCTGGTGCTTTGTGAGTCCTGGTAATGCTGTCAGGATACAGCGGGTTTGCTATGGGTTCTAAATGGGCAGCGTTTGTAGTAGTTCCTAATGTGCCTGGCGGTTGGCACTGGATTATAGTAATGTAGAAATCTTTTAGTCTTTCTTTATCCATACACTCATTAAGAGACATGTTTACTAAAAGTTAGTGTATGGTAACATTATGCAAATATTTATGCAATGAAGGCCACTTATGCAAATGAGGCCCCGCACCGAGTCTCCGCACATGGCCCCGCACCCCCCTTGGGCCACCCCTGGGTCCAGGGTGTTTCCTTTGTAGTGAGTGGGGAGGGTCACTCTTTGTGTGAGTTCCATTGATTCCATTGCTGTAAGGAATGTGTCAACTGTTGTTGTTGGTAAGGAGGGGAGGTTGAAATCTCTGAGTATAATCATGTCTTTTTTGGATTTTGAGTGTTCAAAGCAGTTTTCAATTATGGCAAATAAGTCATTTGTTGATGATGAGAGCATTCTGTAGTTGAGGTTGATGGTGATATGGTTGTTTGTGATGGTGACTGCATCAACTTCATATGTGCTGTTGGTTGACAGAGGTCAGAAATGTAGGTGTAATTTGGTTAGGATTAATACTGTTTTAATTTGATTGATAAGGATGTTAGTGTCTGAGAGCCCTGTTTTGGTTATACACAGAGTGTCAAGTTGGTATTCTGTGAGCAGGTCTGTGATTGTCTGTATTTTGTTTCTGACTGATCTGGCATTGATCAGGGCACAGCGGAATATCTGCGTTGTTTTGACTGAGGTAGAAATATCTGGAGGGATGTAGTGAGAGGGTTGTATGTTTATGATTCATCTTGTGTGTTATGTATGGTTGGGATATTTGAGTAGGCGTGATGGGGGTGTTATAATGTAGTTGTATGTAGTGTAGTCGTTGTATGGTATGAGTCTGAGGAATTGTGGTGCATTTGGGTTATTGTGTGCTAATACAAGACGTATGAGTGTAAGAATTGAGTATAATGAGAAGAAAAGGAAGAGCATGGTTATTTTATAATGTGGTCTTGGAGCAATAGTTTTACAGCAGGCTATTTAGTTGTGATGATGTCCCACCTCCAGTCTGGTAGAATCCCTGTTACCATGCAGGAGACAGGTCACATGACAGGAGAGCATCACCCTGGAGTGGCAGAAAGTGATCCTATAGCAAGGACCTGTCCTCTAGGTGATGTAAAACCCTCTCGCACCGAGGAAGATTCTCCAGGGCCAAGTGCCCATGAGGGAAGGGTTAGGACAGCCTTTATAGTTGGTGATTCGATCAATAGGCATATAGATAGCTGGGTGGCTGAAGGACGTGAGGATCGCTTGGTAACATGCCTGCCTGGTGCGAAGGTAGCGGACCTCATGCACCACCTACACAATGTCTTAGATAGTGCTGGGGAGGAGTCTGCTGTCTTGGTACATGTCAGTACCAATGACATAGAAAAATGTGGTAGGGAGGTTCTGGAGGCTAAATTTAGGCTTTTAGGTAGGAAGTTGAAATCCAAAACTTCCAGGGTAGATTTCTCCGAAATGCTTCCCTTTCCACGTGCAGGACCCAAAAGGCATGCTGAGTTCTAGAGTTCAGAACAATGTATCCTTGAAGGATACTACCAAAAAATGAAGTTAGGGCACATCAGCGGAGAGGTTCCATTTAAGACAAAGGTAGACCAAATGCCCCTGAGTACAGAGCAGACAAAGCTTAAAGATTCCAAAGTACCCCTGCCTACCAATAACCAGATTATTATGAATAAAATACAGTCTCTAAAATGTTTGTATGCAAATGCTAGATGTCTAAAAATAAGATGGGAGAGTTAGAATATATAGCACTAAATGAGAAGTTAGATATGATTGGTATCTCAGAGACATGGTGGAAGGAGGACAACCAGTGGGACACTGTGATACCTGGGTACAAACTATATCGTAATGATAGAGCTGATCAAATTGGTGGAGGTGTTGGCTCTATGTTAGAGAGGGCAATAAGTCACAAAGGATTAAAGTTCTACTGGAAACAAAATTCACTGTAGAATCTCTATGGATTGAAATTCCTTGTAAAAAGGGGAAGGTGATGGCAGTGGTGGTGTACTATCAACCACCTGGCCAGAATAAACAAATGGATGATGAAATACTCAAAGAAATCAGGGAAGCTAACAAAAGTTTCAGAACAGTAATAATAATGGGTGATTTCAATTAACCCGGTATTGACTGGGTCAGTATCACGGCAGGGCATGCTAGCGAGATAAAGTTTCTAGATGAAATAAATGACTGCTTCTTGGAGCAGCTGGTTCATGAACTGACCAGAAGGGAAGCTATTTTGGACTTAGCCCTTAGTGGAACACCAGATCTGGTTCAAGAGATAAGGGTATTGCAAAGAAAAAAGAGCCAGATAAGTTGTATCTTCTGTCTCTATTCAATGGAGTTTGAAAAGCTGCTTTTTGATATGAGGAATGGTCGTTGATGCAAAAAGGCATTTAAATACAGGCAACAGCTTGAAGTTATGCGTATTAGTCTGAGACCATCTTCATAAGTTGTACTATGAAACTATAATTAGAATAAAACAAATAGGATTTGCTACTGCTATTGAGAGATAGAACTAGAAATAAAGTTAAAGGCAAGGCATTGATAAGGCAGGCAAAGAGAGAATTTGAGAAAAAACTTGCTGTTGAAGCAAAAACGCATAATAAACGCATAATAACGACTTCTTCAAGTACATTCGTAAAACTTGTGCTAGAGTCAGCTAGACCATTAGATGACAGAGGGGTAAAAGGGGCAGTAAGAGGGGAGAAGGCTATAGTGGATAGACTGAATGAATTCTTTGCTTCAGTCTTTACTGAGGAAGATGTAGGGATGTTACCCATGACTGGAGTGGTGTTTAAAGGTAATATAGCGGAAGAATTGAAAGAAATATCGCTACACCGGAAAGATGTATTAAAACCATGGGATGCTGTTCCAAGGGTTGCAGAGCAGAGATGGCATCCATCTGTCCAAGAAAGGTCAACGCATCTTCGATAGTAGACTGGCTAATCTACTGAAGAGGGCTTTAAACTAGATTCATTGGGGATGGGTGAAGAAAGCCCCCAGGTAGGTGATACATTAAATGCCTTTATGGAAATGGGTAACAGGGGTAACATATGGAAAGCAGTGTGTATAAATGCCCGTAGCATGGGAAATAAGATCCCTGATGTTGAAGCTTTGGTGGGAGTGGCTGACTTGGATTTAGTGGCAGTTACAGAAACATGGTTCACAGAAAACCATGATTGGGATGTAACTATACCTGGCTATACTTTATTCAGAAAGGACAGGGTAGGAAGAAGGGGAGGAGGAGTGGCACTATATGTAAAAATTACTATTAAAGCTTTGGAATTACAGAGCTTAAAAGGGAGAGGGGAGGCATTGTGGGTTAAACTAGAAAGAGGGAAAGAGAAATCTATTTGCATTGGTGCGATATACAGACCTCCCTCACAAGAGGAAGAGGTGGACAGAGAGTTAATTGAAGACATACGCAGCATTGCTAGGAAAGGGGAAGTGCTACTGATAGGAGAGTTCAATATGCCAGATGTTGAATGGCAAATTCCTGCTGCAGTATCATCTAGAAGTAAGGAGATCCTGGATTCTCTACAGGGAGAACTATTCAGGCAATTGGTAACAGACCCCACACGTGAAGGGGCCATACTGGACTTGGTGCTTACCAATGGTGAAAGTGTTTCTGATGTTGTAGTGGGAGATCATTTTGCATCCAGTGATCACCAGATGGTGTGGTTCAGTATTAGGACTAGGGCTGTTAGAATCCATTCAAAGGTGAGGATCTTAGACTTTAGGAAGACTAACTTTGCGAAGATGGGCCAATACATCAGGGGTGGTTAGTGGGATGGGAACAACTGGGGGATGTAGAAAAACAGTGGGCAAAACTGAAAGGGGATATTTTAAGGGCAACCAACCTTTTTGTTAAAATGGTAAATAAAGGCAAAAGGAAAAAGAGACCGCTATGGTTTTCGAAGGAAGTAGCTGAAAAAGTGAAGAAAAAGAGGGAGGCCTTCATGAAATACAAGAGATCACAGAGAGAGGAAGACAGGCATCTGTATTTGGAAAAACTTAGAGAAGCTAGCAAAGTAGTCAAGAAGGCAAAGATTCAAAAGGAGGAGGAAATAGCCAATGCAATAAAATGGGTGGGATAAGACATTTTTCAGATATATTAGTGAGAAGAGGAAGGGCAAAAATAGTATTGTCAGACTCAAGGGTGCAGGGGAGGAATATGTAGAAGCTGATAAGGATAAAGCGGAATTGCTTAACAAATATTTTTGTTCTGTGTTCACAGATGAAGAACCAGGAGCAGGACCTCAGAAAACACCCACAAATAGGAACAGAAGTGAGGGACATCTTGAACAATTTTCAGAAGACTGTGTTCGTGAGAAACTAGCTCAACTTAAAGTAGACAAAGCGATGGAACCGGATGGGATACACCCTAGAATACTGAGGGAACTTGGGGACGTTCTAGCAACTCCACTAACTGACCTTTTCAATGCCTCGTTGGCGTCGGGAGTAGTGCCAAAGGACTGGAGAGAGGCTCATGTGGTGCCTTTACACAAAAGTGGAAGTAAGGATGTGGTTGAAAACTACAGGCCGGTTAGTTTAACTTCGGTGGTGAGTAAATTATTGGAAACGCTGCTGAAAGAGAAAATAGTGAGGTTTCTGGAGTCCAGTGGATTACAGGATCCGAGGCAGCATGGATTCACCAAAGGCAGGTCTTGTCAGACAAATCTGAATGATTTCTTTGACTGGGTGACCAGGGAGGTGGACCGAGGGAGAGCTCTAGATGTGGTGTATTTAGATTTCAGTAAAGCCTTTGACACTGTTCCTCACAGGCGACTTATAAACAAACTGAGCACCCTAGGGATGGACCCTAAAGTTACTGCTTGGGTTAGAAATTGGTTGGGTGGGAGGCGACAAAGAGTACAAGTAAATGGAGCTCACTCTGAGGAGAAGGATGTTACTAGTGGTGTGCCCCAGGGATTTGTCCTTGGTCCGATTCTTTTTAACATCTTTGTTAGTGATATAGCGGAAGGGCTGTCGGGTAAGGTTTGCCTCTTTGCAGATGATATCAAAATCTGCAATAGAGTAGACACCCAGGAAGGTGTAGATAACATGAGGAGGGATCTAGCTAAGCTTGAAGAATGGTCTAGAATTTGGCAGCTGGGATTTAATGCTAAAAAATGTAAGGTCATGCATTTGGGCTTCAGCAATCCAAGGGAGCAATACAGTATAGGGGGTGAAGTACTTTTGTCCACTAAAGAAGAGTGGGACCTAGGCGTGGTTGTGTCTGATGATCTTAAAGTAGCTAAACAGGTAGAAAAGGCGACGGCAAAAGCTAGAAGGATGCTTGGGTGCATACGGAGAGGAATGCCTAGCAGAAAAAAGGAGGTGATAATGCCTCTCTATAAGTCTTTGGTGCGACCTCATTTGGAGTATAGTGTGCAATTCTGGAGACCGCACCTTCAAAAGGATGTGAACAGGATGGAGTCAGTGCAGAGGGTGGCTACTAAAATGATTAGTGGGCTTCATTATAAAGCATATGAAGACAGACTTAAGGATTTTAATATGTACACCTTAGAGGAAAGGCGGGATAGAGGTGATATGATTGAGATGTTTAAATACCTCCATGGCATAAATGTTCAGGGAGAGAGCCTCTTTCAATTGAAAGCAAGTTCTGCTACAAGGGGACATGGGATGAGGGTGAAGGGAGATAGATTCAGGAGTGATATGCAGAAATATTTCTTTACGGAAAGAGTAGTGGATCCATGGAATAGTCTCCCAGTGGAGGTGGTAGAGATGAGGACAGTAACTGAATTAAAAAAAGCATGGGACCAACACAGAGGAACTCTAAAGGTAACAAGTGGACTGTTGTAGTTGTTGATATGGAAGGACAGACTAGATAGGCCATGTGGTCTTTTTCTGTCATCATGTTTCTATGTTTCTATGTTTAACTATTTGATAAACTGAAGAGTAGCAAATCACTTGGACTGGATGGCATACATCCAAGGGTGTTGAAAGAATTGAGATTGCAGACCTGCTATTAGTAATCTGTGAACTATAATTAAAATCATCAGTGATACCTGAAGATTGGAGGATCGCCAATGTAACGCCAATTTTTAAAAAGAATTCCAGGGGTGTTCTGGGAAACTACAGACCAGTGAGCCTGACTTCAGTACCAGGAAAAAATGGTAGAAACCATCATAAAGAACAAAATTACTCAGCATGTAGATAGTCATGGCTTAATGGGAGACAGCCAACATGGCTTTAGACAAGGAAGATCTTGTCTTACTAATCTGTTATGTTTTTTTGAAGGTGTGAATAAACAGGTAGACAAAGGTGAGTTGGTTGATATAATGTATCTGGACTTTCAGAAAACCTTTGACAAGATCCCTAATCAGAGACTTTTGGTAAAATGAAAAAGTCATGGGATAGGAGGTGATGTACTATTGTGGATCAGGAACTGGTTAAAAGTTAGAAAGCCAAGGGTAGGGCTAAATGGCCAATTTTCCCAATGGAAAAAGGTGAATAGTGGAGTGCCCCATGGATCTGTGCTGGGTCTGCTGCTTTTTAACATATTCATAAATGACCTGGAAAAGGGAATAACGAGTTAGATTATCAAATTTGCAGATGACACAAAACTATTTAAAGTTGTTAAAACCCAAGAGGATTGTGGAAAATTGCAAGAGGATTTTGATAAATTGGTAGACAGGGCATCCAAATAGCAGAAGAAATTTAATGTGGACAAGTGCAAAGTTATGCACCTAGGAAAGAATAATCCAAACTATGGTTACACGATGCAAGATTTCACATTGGGAACCACCACCCAGGAAAAAGATTTTGGCGTCATCATGGATAACATGTTAAAATCCTCCGCCCAGTGTGCAGCAGCAGCCAAGAAAGCAAATAGAATGTTAGGTATCATAAGGAAAGGAATAGAAATTAAAACAAAGGATATTATAATGTCTCTGTATCGTTCCATGGTGAGACCGCACCTTGAATATTGTGTGCAATTCTGGTTACCGTATCTTAAAAAGGATATAGCGTTATTAGGGATAGTAATTAAGGTATAGATTGAATTGTGGGTCCTGGGTATGGTGTTTTTTTTTTTCTTTATATTGATGTGTGATTACTCCACTCCTCCCTATAATGTGGACTGTTATATTGTGAAGTGCTTGGCTTTGTATTTTCTTATTTTATGTTGTTTCCTATATTACTTGTTACTTATTTGTATGAATAAGTTTGATAATCAATAAAATATAAATTTAAAAAAAAAAGAAAAAAAAAAAAGAAAAGGTACAGAGAATAGCCACCAAAATGGTAAAGGGGATGGAAGGATATTCCTATGAAGAGAGGCTAAAAAGGTTAGGAATCTTCAACCTGGAAAAGAGACGACTGAGGGAAGATATGATAGAAGTCTATAAATTAATGAATGGAGTGGAACGGGTTAATGTAGATCAATTGTTTACGTCATTAGAATATAAAAGGACTAGAGGACATGCAAAGAAGCTACAGGGTAACCTATTTAAAACTAATAAGAGAAAATATGTTTTCACTCAACGTGTAATCAAACTCTGGAAATTGTTACCGGAGGATGTAGTAAAAGCAGTTAGTTTTGCTGGGTTTAAAAAAGGTTTTGACAAGTTTCTGGAGGAAAGGTCCATAAACCTTATTAATAGGGACCCAGGATATCACTGCTTGGCCCAATACAAGCATTAAGGAACCTGTGTCTTTTGGGGAAACTGCTAGGTACCTATGATCTAGATTGGCCACTGTTGGAAACAGGATACTGAGCTTGATGGACCTTGGTCTGACCCAGTTTGGCATATTTTATGTTCTTATGTTCTTATCCCCCAGACTGGCTCTTTTTGCACACACAGCACTACTCAGCATTGCCACCATATTCCCTACTGCTCTTTTTTAAAAGTCTTTAGGGATAGTGATTAATACTATTGAGCTGACTTGCTTCTAAAACCCAAGTTAAATGCATCTAGCTATGTTTACAGACTGCTGTCACCTCAGTTTGAGGCAGTCTTGTTAGAACTGCTATATAAACAAAGCAGAAATATTTTGAAATTCTGGCCTTATTCCATGTTTCGGCAAGAATACACTAGTAACCCTTGAAAAGGTGGCCTCTGAGTTTGTGATACAAGAGGGAGGTAGGCTGCAGGAAAGGGAGAATGATGGGTGAGGTCATGGATCAGAATGGGAGGTGATAATCAAAAACTAAAAAGTATAGTTTGTATGGTTTCAGTCCTGGTATTGTATAAATGTTCGCACATGCTGGGAATGTTTGTTATTTATCAAGTTTTCAATAAAATGACTTAAACCAAAAGGTGATATATCAGAGGGCTTGAAATAAATCTTGATAATCCTGAAAGCAATTTGAAAAACTAAATAGAAAAGGCCCAATTCTGTGCGACAAATAGCCTTCTCCGGCCGTGTCTAACTTCCCTGCTGGTTGTGCAAGGAAGTTAGATGGGGGTGGGAAAGGGGAGGCTTGGGGGCAGAGTCTGGGCGGTCGCCACCCCTGGACATATAGTGCCGATTCTAACTTCCCTGGATGTGTTTTATTTTCAATGCTTGGGTGCAGATGGGGCAGGAGGGGCTGGAGGACATTCCCCACAACGCGACCCTGGCCTTAGAAAGCCTGATCGGGAGTTGAGCTGTGGGGAATAAACACTTTTATCCAGCAGTTGTTATCATGGCTTTTAAATAGGGCCGCAGTGCCATGGAAACTGGATGCCATGGCGCCACAGCTCCATTTGAAAGCTCTGAGTATTCGGGCAGGTCATGTACGTGCAGGCCATACTGAATCACAGTCCCGGCCTGCACGTACATGACTGATCACGATTCTGATCCCGTGGGGCTAGACATTCCCTGCGTGATCAGAATCGCAATCCCCTCTTTACGTCTAGTTCAGACCGGATGTACAGAGGGGCTCTACGTCCAGAATGTAATGAGCCCTAAAATCATCTAGACTGGATAGTATACATCCCAGGGTGCTGAAAGAATTTGAAAATGTGAAAGTAGATCTGCTATTAGCAATCTGTGAACTATCATTAAATGGTCTATGGTATGTGAAGACTGGCAAGTGGCCAACAAAATGGCAATTTTAAAGAGTTCAGCTGTGATTTGGGAATCTAGATCAGTATTCCTTATATCAAAAGTGGGCAAAATGCTAGAAAACATTATAAAGAATAAAATTACTGAACATTTATTTATTTATTTTACAAAATTGATATGCTGTTTTTCTACAAGTCAAAGCGGTTTACAAAGAGCTAAGTTTTACAATGAACAACTTATGAACAGCATTTAGAACTTTTACAAAGAACATTTTGTGAAACTGAAAGCAAGCAAAACTATATACAAAGGGATGGAAGGTTGGTGTTTAATTCAGGTGTGGGTCAAAGGAGTTTCATGGGGGTGGCGGGAGTGAAGTCATAGGGGTTTAATAAGGGAGGAGAGGGGGAGGATGTGCTTCAGGGCATACGATTCTGCTTTTGTGTGTTGTTGGTTTCTCATTGCCAAAATGCTTCTGGAATAGATGGGTCTTGAGATGCTTACAAATGTCTGTGAAAGACTTGTGGGTACAACTTGCTGGGGGTAATGCATTCCAGAGGGTGAGGGCCTATAGTAAGAACACTCTTGCTCTTGTAGCCTGCTTGCAATTGTGAGTATGTGGTGGGATATTGAGAAGGTTATCAGTGCCCTTTCTCCTTGGCCTATTAGAGTTCGAGTTATCAATGAGGGCATGTAGTTCTGCTGATTTCTCATCCAGGGTTTTGTTGATGAGGGTTAGAGTCTTATACTGTATTCTTGAGTTAATGGGGAGCCAATGGAGGCATTTGAGGATTGGAGTGATATGGGTTTTCTGTGAGGTTTGCAAGATAATTCTAGCAACGGTGTTTTGGGTGAGCTGCAATGGATGGATTGCGTATTTGGGTAGTCCTTGATAAATGGAGTTACAGTAATTGAATAGAGGAGTGACGGTGGCCTGGCAAACTGTACGGAATGTATCTATGGAGAAGAGGGGGCGTAGGCTTTGTATGGCTTTTACTGCTTTAGTGATGCTGATCGGGTGCTGCTGTGTTGTAGATGTAGATAGTCATAGTTTAATGGGAGAAAGCCAATATGGATTTAGCCAAGGAAAGTTTTGCCTCACTAATCTGTTATATTTTTTAAAGGTGTGAATAAATATGCAGATAAAAGTGAATTGGATGATGTGGAGCCCAAATTAACTATGTGGCACGTCCAGGCCGTCTGCATGGCCCCAACCAAGATGGGGATATCACCACCCGATTCTGTACCACAGGAGCAAGATAGTCCCACAGGTGCAGGATCAGACACTGGGAGACAGCCTGGCTGCCCCAGCATCACCGCAGGGATGTCCTCCCCATGGCACTACCTGCCCCATGCCTGCCTGGATCACGATTCCCCTTCGCTCGACCCCAATCACCTTGGCCTTCCTGTTGCTCCATGGGAGGGGTTGCCAATCTCTGGGGGGGCTGCTGCGCAGGATCGGAAGGGTGGCCCGCGCTTAGTTCACCTCAGTGGAATAGGCAGGGCATCCCTTCGGCGGTCCCTGGACATACAGGGCCATTACTGGAATCGTCCCTGTACATCCAGGGATCGGTCCTGCCCATGCCCTGCCCACTCTCTTCCCCAGTGCCTCCCACATCCCCCGCAGCACACACAGTGGCTCTGTGCATGCAGGGGGTACAGCAGGCAAAATACCAGAAAACGGATATTTGAGCTGCACATCCCAGCTATCTGCCTCAAAGAATCAGGGCCAAAGTGTATCTAGATTTTCAGAAAGCCTTTGACAAGATGCCTCATGAGAGACTTGAGGAAATTAAAAGATCATTGGATAGGAGGCAGTGTACTTTTGTGGATTGGGAACTGGTTAAAAGAGAAAAAACAAACAATTGGGCTAAACTGCCAATTTTCTCAGTGGAGACACTTGAATAGCGGAGTCCCACAGGGATCTGTGCTGGTCCGCTGCTTTTTAACATATTCATTAATGACACAGAAATGGGAACAACGAGTGAGATGATCTAGTCTACAGTTGGCAGAAAATTATTCAGTGTTGTGAAATCTTAAGAGAATTGTGAGAAATTTCAAGAAGAAAAAAATCAGGAGACTGGGCATCCAGATGGTAAACTTAATATAATATAAACAAGTGCAAAGTTATGGACTTAGGATAGAACAACCCAAACTACAATTACACAAAGCAAGGTATCACATTAGTAATGACCACCTAGGAAAAAGATCTAGATTATAGGAGAATGTTGTTTTTTTTTTAATTATACTGCTGCATATTCTTATTGCATTTCCAGGAGCCAGGTAGAAAGGTCTCATAAAGAAATTATATGGCACAAATCATTCACGAAAAATTACTTTTTTGTCTGAGTTTTAGAAGGTGCTTTCTGGTTGCTGTTTATAATCAATTGGATCAGAAAAGAACCTGGAAAATCCATAGCTATAATTCCCCATCTGGGCTTTTCTTCCGAATTGTGCTGTAGAAAATTGTACAGTTCATAGTTTATATTGCGAGCTACTGAATAGGGATATGCTCCCATACTGGCACCTGCAGTATATGTCAGATATAACGTATCACGTCTACCTTTATGAGCATCAGTTAAATTTTCCCTAATTTTAGACCATTTCGAACTTATATCAAATAAAGTTGGTACATGTCTATCTGCAGCTACTTTTAAATTCTTATACAACATTCCCAACAGAATGTCTTCGTAATCTTGCAGTACGATGATTTTCCCTCTGACTTGGCCAAGGGTGGGTATGTTAGAAGATCTCCAAAACCACCAATGTTCACTCATCCAAATATACTTGGAAAGTTTGAGGAAGAATTGTACATTTTTATTGGAATGGTTATATTCGTCATGCATATACATAATGATGACTTCCCTTGAATGCAGTCTCAAAAAATCAATAGTGTCTTTCAAAAGATCTTGTAAAGAATGCTGATTTGCTGAAATAGGAAGGACATCTAGTCTGTCGCCATTTTGTTTCAGTGGTATGTCAACAAATCTTATCCCAGCTTCATATTGTGATCTGAGACTCCAGCTCTGACACTGATATGCATCCCCACCACTTACATTCAAGGATTCGTTGGTGCCAGGAATAGAGAGATGAGAGAGGGATTCTCTGTCTGAGAGAGGAGCCATCCAGTCTGGGAAAGTAATTGAAGGATTTGGTGTAGTTTCATATTCTTTTCTTTGGATATTTCCCATAATGACCTGAAAATGAATAGCACTGCCTGTAAAATACATTAAATCACAATGTAATCATACTTCTTCCTTTTTATCCCTACAATATCCTCAGTTCAATGTTGTCTTTGTGCCTTTTAAACTGAATAGAAATAAAGGTTAACAAATTAAAAAAAAAAAAGTTTTAATGGACTAACACCACATTTTCGGGATGATTTCCTAAGCTACAAGCAAGTATAACAGTGTTTCACATGCTCAAGTAGGTGCTCTGATGTATAAATATATAAAAAGCTGGTACTTTTATGTGATACACATGTAGGTGTTTCTGGGTGCAGAGACTAGTACTTTCTCTACTAGCACTTATGTTTAGATCAGTGGTTCTCACCCCAGTCTTCTGGGACCCCCCAGGCCAGTCAGGTTTGCAGGATATCTACAGTGAATATGCATGAGATAGGTCTGCCTACAATAGAAGCAGTGCATGCAGATCTATTTCATGCATATTCATTGTGGATACCCTGAAACCTGACTGGCCTGAGGGTCCTAGAGGATTGGGCTGAGAACCACTGGTTTATATGTTCATTCAGGTCTTCTTTATCTGATCCAAATCCTGCATAGATATTAAGCATTTGCATTCATTTTTTGATGAATGGCAATGTGACAAATGAGGGCATTTTCAGTTTGCTTACTTTTAAACAAACCGAATAGCCGAGGTGACAGTTTGAACTGAATCCTTATTCGTTCCATTCAGTTTCAGCAGGAACTATAGGCATGACTGGGTAAGGGATAGACCAACCAGAGATATTTTGGGAGGAGGACAATACATAATTCTGAGGCATTTCCCCAATCATATAAAAACTTTTTGGCAAGCAGCCAACAAGTCTATCTCTGCCTTCCTTCTCCCAAGTCCTATTGCTGATGATATTATCAGCGTCTGACTATAAAAGTGAAACAAAGCAGTGCCCAGTACCATTCTGCCTTCTGCATTCAGACAGAGAAGGTGATTCTAATTTTCTGCTTCAGAAATTAAAGTGGTGAAGTACAAAGGCTGTAGAAAAATACAGAAATCACTCAAAGATTAAGGGGTATGTTTAATAAAGTGTGTTAATGTAGCATTGGTAACGTTAACGCGCAGTAATGTTACTGGCAGCAGTAAATGTCCCAGAGGATGGAGAGAAGGCGGAGAGAAGGCGGAGAGAAGGGGTCAATGGGCGGGGAGTGGGCAGGGAGAAGCCCCTGCTACACTAACGCTGGAACATTAATGCCAGGACTTTACCGCCAGTGAAAACCTGTCGTAAATGCACTTTTGTAGGAGAGAGACCATTTTAGTGTCGGCAATGTACAGCACAGAAAGGGAGCCCATGGAAAGTGATAGTAGTGCTTCTTTTGCAGGAACAGCATAGTGCCCAAGTAGGAAAGGCCACTATGATGATGGTGCAAATGGGGCAAAGGGGGCTACAGGTGGGATATGCAGTGGGGGCATCCATAGCACAAGGTGGACTAGGCTGTCGCTTAGATGGCACATAGGAACACGAATTTGGAAATCAGCAAGACAGCATCTGACCAAGGTTAAACATGCTCAGTAGTCTGTGTTCCACAGTGTACCATCCAGGAGACACATACACAGCAGGTACCCCAAACGTCACACCGTAACCACTATGCCTCTAATGGGGCAAGCAGTGCACATCTGGGGGCCACTCTAACAAGGGTCTACGGACCTTACCAATGATACCTTCCAAACTGTTGGTAAACCCAGCTAAACACACACTCTTTACTACAGCCCCTGGTAAGGCAGTGCAGGGTGTGACCACACATTGTCTGAAACATGTATACACCCAGTAATCCAAACTGGGTACACTGTACCCGCATTGCATGCCCTAGCCTGTCCACTTTCTGCTGGCATAACACAATCTACCTATCAGGTCCACCCTAGCCAATACCTGCTAGATCAACAACCTGACACCCCACAGCCATCTCTCCCCCATGTGGAGGGGACATAGCATTGGCAGGCATGGATGGGGGGATGTGTGGATGTCTATGTATGCCTACGCACTCCAGACCCCACACTCTAGGTACCCACCTATCTGCATATTGGAAAGCCTGGGACTGCGCATGACCAGCACCGACAGCACATGGGCATGTCAGCATGGTGTGGGGGGGATGTTGGTGGTGGAGGAGACAGTGGCACCTGCCTGCAGCAGACCAAAGCCATGCATTGTTCCAGTGTGTGGTGTGCAGTGCAACAGACAAGATCTGTCTGAGAAAAAGCAAAGGTAGCCCCAAGGATAGCTGTGCTTCTGTGGCAACAGTGAAGTACAGTGCACACAGCCAGTGTTTCTTGAAACAAAAGGTCACAGGTTCAGGTCCCAGCTGTGGATCCTGCAGAGCATGTCCCTACATTTTACCCTACATTGCAGATAAAACATCAACATGTGCAATTTTCAAAGTATTGGCCAACAGGGGTACAAACACCCATATACACAGGCTCCACTATCCAAAACTTCATGGAGAGTCAGGCTGTTGGCTCCGAAATGGAGCAGCAGTTATCACCAGAGCACTACTACTAGCTCCTGCACACCTTAGCAATGATCTGGACAAGTGTGGTGAGCAGGGTTGCCAACCAAACCTATCTTTGCACAATGCTGCAATAGAAGTGGGCATGTGTGTATGTCTATCCATTGTTTTGTGGCTTCCTACTCCTCACTGGGCCCACAATGCGTGCACTGTTTCCAATATTGGCCTGCAAATGTGCATACTGAGGAGAAAGTAACATAGTAACATAGTAACATAGTAGTTGACGGCAGATAAAGACCAGCATGGTCCATCCAGTCTGCCCAGCGAGATGGCAAGAGTAGGTGCACCTGTCGCTCCGCGCAGACCACCCCTCTCCATATCCTTGTTCAGGGGTAAACCCACCACTCCATATAGGACACCCCTAAGACGTTATATGGTTCGGAAGTTAGATGGTACCGTTTATTTTGTTTTTTTTCCTATTTCTGTAAAGGGATCCTCTGTGTTTGTCCCATGCCTTTTTGAATTCCGTCACCGTGTTCGCCCCTACCACTTCCATCGGGAGGGCATTCCAAGCATCCACCACCCTTTCAGTGAAAGTATTGTGGGTATGGCCTGGACAGGGCGGATTGGGCAGGATGCATCTGCATCAGGGGTAGGGCAATGGCTGGGACATCATACTGCCTGACCACCACTTGCATGGACAGGGTGGCCATAGCATGTCATGCTAGGAGGACACTCTCACTCTGACCAAGCAGTGACCATGGCATGGCTATGTTCCCACATAGTGCTATATAACATCTGTCTCTAGTGATATCTGTGTGTTTTCTCTTCTGGGGCCCCAATCACTGAGATACTTGCTTGGTGTCCGTGCTTACATCCCACTTTTGGGTGCACATAGTTCCTCTGGGAACATGCACTCTGGACTGGCTAGCGGATTTTCTGCAGTTATCATATACATGGCTGGAACACCTTGCAGGGTGCAGCAGGTGCAGACTGACTGTGCTCTCTGCTGGTGAATGTCAGGTTGTGGTGGGGGGTGGGCGGATATGTTAACACGTGTTAAATTTGTATCTGGTAATGTTAATGCGCGTTAACGTTACTTAACGCTCATTAACATAGCCGCTGTTACGTTACTGTGGTTTAGTAAACATATCCCTAAACCTCAGCTGCCAAATTCTAGACCATTCTTCAATCTTAGTTAGATCCCTCCTAATGTTATCTTCACCTTCTTGGATGTCTACTCTATTGCAGATTTTGGTATCATCCGCAAAGAGGTAAACCTTACCCGACAGCCCTTACGCTATATCACTAACAAAGATGGTAAAAAGAATCGTATCAATGACAGATCCCTGGGGCACACCACTGGTAACTTCCTTCTCCTCAAAGTGAGCTCAATTTACCTGTATGCTTTGTCGCCTCCCACTCCAGAAATTTCTAACCCAAGCAGTAACTTTAGGGTCCATCCCTAGGGTGCTCAGTTTGTTTATAAGTCGCCTGTGAGGAACGGTGTCAAAGGCCTTACTGAAATCTAAATATACCACATCTAGGGCTCTCCCTCGGTCCAGCTCCCTGGTCACCCAGTCAAAGAAATCAATCAGATTTGTCTGACGACCTACCTCTGGTGAATCCATGCTGCCTCGGATCCTGTAATCCGCTGGACTCCAGAAACCTCACTCTTTTCTCTTTCAGCAGCATTTCCAATAATTTACTCACCTCCAAAGTTAAACGAACCGGCCTGTAGTTTTCAACCTCATCCTTACTTCCGCATTTGTGTAAAGGGACCACATGAACCTCTCTCCAGTCCTTTGGCACCACTCCCAACTCCAACAAGCCATTGAAAAGGTCAGTCAATGGAACCTGCTAGAACATCCCCAAGTTCCCTCATTATTCTAGGGTGAATCCCATCCGGTCCCATCACTTTGTCTACTTTAAGTTTAGCTAGTTTCTCACAAACACAGTCTTCTGAAAATTCTTCAAGATGCCCCTTGCTTCTGTTCCTGTTTGTGGGTATTTTCTGAGGTCCTGTTCCTGGTCATTTATCTGTGAACACAGAACAGAAATACTTATAAAGCAATTCTGCTTTATCCTCACCAGCTTCTACATATCCCTTCCCTTCATCCTTGAGTCTGACAATATCACTTTTGCCCTTCCTCTTCTCACTAACATATCTGAAAAATGTCTTATCCCCCCCATTTTATTGCATTGGCTATTTCCTCCTCTTTTTAATTCTTTGCTTTCCTGACTACTTTGCTAGCTTCTCTAAGTTTTTCCAAATATAGATGCCCGTCTTCCTCTCTCCTGTGATCTCTTGTATTTTGTTAAGGTCTCCCTCTTTTTCTTCATCATTTCAGCTACTTCTTTCAAAATCCATATCAGCCTCCTTTTCCTTTTACATTTATTTATCATTTTAAGAATAAGGTTGGTTGCCCTTAAAATATCCCCTTTCAGTTTTTCCCACTATTTTTCTACATCCCCAGGCTGTTCCCATTCTGCTAAAGACTCAATGAGGTATTGGCCCATCTTGGCAAAATTAGTTTTCCTAAAGTCTTAGACCCTTGCTTTTGAATGGATTTTAACAGCCCTAGTCCTAATACCGAACTACAGCATCTGATGATCACCGGATGCAAAATGATCTCCCACTATATCATCAGAAACACTTTCACAAGTCCAGTATAGCCCCTTCACATGTGGGGTCTGTTACCAATTACCTGAATAGCTCTCCCTGTGGAGAATCCAGAATCTCCTTACTTCTAGATGATACTGCAGCAGGAATGTGTCAATCAACATCTGGAATATTGAAATCTCCTATCAGAAGAACTTCCCCATTCTTAGAAATGCTGTGTATGTCTTCAATTAACTCTCATTCCACCTCTTCCTCTTGTGAGGGAGGTCTGTATATCACGCAAATGCAAATAGATTTCTCTTTCCCTCTTTCTAGTTTAACCCACAGTGCCTCTTCTCTCCCTTTTAAGCTCTGTAATTCCAAAGCTTTAATATTATTTTTTACATATAGTGCCACTCCTCCTCCCCTTCTTCCTACCCTGTCCTTTCTGAATAAAGTATATCCTGGTATAGTTAAATCCAAGTCATGGTTTTCTGTGAACCATGTTTCTGTAACTGCCACTAAATCCAAGTCAGCCACTTCTATTAAAGCTTCAACATCTGGGATCTTATTTCCCATGCTACGGCCATTTCTACATACCACTTTCCATATGTTACCCCTTTTACCCTTTTCCATAAAGGTATTTAATGTCTCACTTACCTGGGGGCGCAAACCCATGCCAAATTTAATGTATGCCCTTGAGTCAGTGCTGACTCCTGGCAACCCAGCAGCACCTGGGTTTTCATGGCAGCATGACTGGAAGTAGATTGCTAGGTATTTCTTCTGAAGCAATGGAAAGCTCAGTGACTTGCTCAAGGCCAAATGGAGTGCTAGTGGAATCAATCCCTCATCTCTTAGTTACCAAGACAGTGCTCTAGCCACTAGGCTACTCCTCCACTCCTTTGTTCCTCCTGTCTGTCATCTTCACTGTCCAACGTTTGCATCCATATGCTATTGAAAATACCGTGGCTTGGACAAGTTGAATCTTTGTATAGAGAGAAGCATTTCTGCTCTTGAAAATATTGTCTAATCCTTCACAGCTATCTTAATATGTACATCTTAGAGGAAAGGCAGGATAGAGGTGATATGATTTAGATGTTTAAATACCTCTGTGGCATAAATGCACAGGGGGAGAGTCTCTTTTGATTAAAAGAAAGTTCTGCTATGAAGGGACCTGGGATGAGGGTGAAAGGAGATAGAGTCAAGAGTGATATGCGGAAATATTTATTTTCCGAAAGAGTGGTGGATCCATGGAAGAGTCTCCCAGTAGAGGTGGTAGAGATGAGGACGGTATTTGAATTAAAAAAAGCATGGGACAAACACAGAGGATGTCTAAAAGAAAAAAGGGGACTGTTGTAGTTGTTGATATGGAAGGACAGACTAGATAGGCCTTGTGGTCTTTTTCTGTCGTCAGTTTTCTATGTTTCTATGTTCTACAGCACCAAGGAAAGTCAATGTAAAGATGGTGGAAGGAAGGACTGGTGGGAGCAGATGGACCTGCCATATTGGTGAGCACCCTATGTGGCACCCAGTAAAGTGGACAAGCATGTAGTAGGCAGCTGTACTGATGCACAAGGTGGTGCCAATGTAAAGTGCTGCAATGTCAGTGTGTGGCATAGGATGGGGAAGACGCATCCTCCACCTGAGCTAGAAGCAGCAGGATGTTTGCAGCAACAGGAGGACAGAGTAAGAGTGATGACATGCAGATCAGGGACAGAAGAGCCCTGACTATCACTTTCATGAAAATGACCTGATTAGCACACAGTCACAAAAAGAGCAAGCAGGAATTATACACTTGACTCTTGCTTATGGGGAAAGTGCAGTAACCACTATGCTACTCCTTTTGATGGTGCAATGCCTGGAGAAGAGCCTGCCTAAACTATCTGCTGTGCGTGCTGGTATAGGTTAACCCCTCCAGTACTCATGATGCACTGCACACGCAGAACAACAGTCTGCAGCTGATCACCAAATGGAGACTGAAGAGACCCATCACATCAGCTCAGTACAATGTACTGACAGTGTGTGCTTCAATCATATAACAGCTATAAACCATGCTACTGCTCAGTTTCAGCAGTCACCCTGAGGGTGAGAATGGGTGCCCAGCACCTGGTCTCCAGGACTTGCAATTCTAGAGACAATCTTTGTTGCAGATCTTCATATGCTAGTGTGTGGTAGTTATGCTCTGAAGTATGTTGTGTTAATCACATTGTTTTATGCACAATTAAATCATGTTGTAATGCACTAGTCATGTTTGGTCTTGTGAGCTGTTTTTTGTTAAAGAGTATTCCTCCTAGAACAGTGCATGTTAATACCCAATGTTAAACAGCTAAGGCTACTTTCAGTAGGGGTGTCTAGGTTTGCAGGGTGTTGTCAGTAGAGGCCTGCTGGTCCTACCATTATCCCAGGGAGTAGGCTGAGAAGATCTCCTGTATCAACCACCTAAGTCCAACAGTCACCCACAGTTAGATTGCACCTGCTGCCCATCACTGGTTTTTCCAGCCATGCATTTCCAACTGCAGACAGTCCGCAGATCAGCACACATTACATGTGCACAAAACAACCATGTGCACCTAAAATTTGGGTCAATGATCAAGCACCAAGGATAGGAAATACACCCACATCGCTGGAACCAGAAACCATATAGCATTATGTGGCCACATAGCTGTGCCATGGTGACTGCTCTGTCAGAGCGAGAGTGCCCTCCTAGCAGGACATGCTGTGGCCACCCAGACCATGCATATGGCAGATGAGCACTGCAGCATCTCAGCCTTTGACCCTACCTCTGATGCAGACCCATCCTGGCCAATCCACCCTGTTTCAGGCCATACCCACAATACTTTGCTCCTCATCATGTACATTTGCAGACTAACACTGGGAACAGCTTATGCACTGTGAAGCTCAATGAGGAAGATAAAGCCACAAAACAATGGTATGGACACCTGCCACCTTGGTCCAGATATCAGCTCAAGCATTGCTAATGTGTGTCTTGTGCAGGAGCTAGTAGTGTGCTGGTACTATCAGGCTGACTCTCCATGCAGCTGTGGATAGTGGAGTCTGTCTATGTGGCTGATGGGTGTTTGTGCCCTTGCTGGCCACTTCAATGGGGGTTGCACATGTTGGTGTTGTACCTGCACTGTGGCCTAAAGTTTAGCTACAGGAGCATGCAATGCATAACCCACAGCTGGGACCCAAATCTGTGACCCTCCACTCATATACACACCAACTGTGTGCATTGAGCCACAGTGCTGCCATATTATTACAACACTCCCTGGGGCTGACAAGCTTCACATCAGCAGATCTTGGCACATGTTGCAATGCGCACAATGCACAGATCCAGGGTATGTCTTTGGTCTGCTGCAGGTGGACGCTGATGCCCACTCCACCAACACCCCTACTCCATACTGACATCCCCATGTGCTGTCTCTGTTGGTGATGTGCAGTTCCAGCCCATCTAACATGTGATTTGGGGGTGCCTAGGGCACAAGGTCCGGATGGTGGGGGCAGAGGCATACATGGATGGCCACACAGCCCTCCCTCCCAACCATTTGCCTCTGCATGGACCCCATCACCACCTTCCAATGATACGTCTCAGGCAGTGCCGGCCCGTCCATTGAGCAAGAATGTTTTTTGCACAGGGCCCCGCGTTTCAGGGGGCCCCGCGCAAAGAACATTCTGCTTTTTTTAAAAATAACTTAAAAAAAAACCCTGTCTCTGGCTGCTGCCGCTGCCGCTACCACCGCGGCAGCGGCAGAATGGAGTGTCCCGCGGGGCCTCCTCTTCGCGTTGAGCCCCTCTGTAAAGGCTGTCAGATTCGCGAAGGGAGAGCGTCTCCCTCGCGTCTCTGTTAAGCCCGCAGGGGCTAATGGGAAATTTCCCATCTGCCCCTTTAGACGCGAGGGGCTGATGGGAAATTTCCCATTAGTCCCTGCGGGCTTAACAGAGACGCGAGGGAGACGCTCTCCCTTCGCGAATCTGACAGCCTTTGCAGAGGGGCTCAACGCGAAGAGGAGGCCCCGCGGGACACTCCATTCTGCCGCTGCTGCGGTGGTAGCGGCAGCGGCAGCAGCCAGAGACAGTTTGTTTGTTTTGTTAAGTTTGCAATAAGGGGGTGTTAAGACTGGCAGGGGGGGGGGTGTTAAGACTGGCAAGGGGGGTGTGTGTTAAGACTGGCAAGGGGGGTGTGTTAAGACTGGCAGGGGGGGTGTTAAGACTGGCAAGGGGGGGTGTGTTAAGACTGGCAGGGGGGGTGTTAAGACTGGCAAGGGGGGGTGTTAAGACTGGGGGGGGTGTTAAGACTGGCAAGGGGGGGGTGTTAAGACTGGGGGGGTGTTAAGACTGGCAAGGGGGGGGTTAAGACTGGCAGGGGGTTGTTAAGACTGGCAAGGGGGGTGTGTGTTAAGACTGGCAAGGGGGGGCTGTCTGGAAATGTGGCGATGGGGGGGTTAGGACTGATAATGGGCTGATGGGGAGGGGTTAGGACTTGAGGTGGGCTGATGTGGTTAGGACTGGTAATGGGCTGTGGGCTGATGGGGGGGGTTAGGACTGGCAATGAGCTATGGGGGGCTGACTGGAAATGGGCTGATGGGGTTATGACTGGAAGTGGGCTGATGGGGGGTTAGGACTGGTAATGGGTTATAGGGGGGCTTAAACTGAAAATGGGGTGATGGGGGTTAGGACTGGAAGTGGGTTGATGGGGGGCTAGGACTGGTACTGGGCTGGGGGCTGCTATGACTGGAAATGGGCTGAGTGGAAGGGGAGGCTTGAACTGCAAATAGCTGATGGAGAGGGAGCTTGGAATGGAAATGGGCTGTGAGGGACGGGAGCTAGGACTGAAAATGGGCTGATGGAGCAGCTAGGATAGGACTGGAAATGGGCTGTTGGGGGGAGCTAAGATTGGAAATAGGCTGTGGTGGGGTTTGAATTGAAATGGACTCATGGAGGGGCTAGACCCGGACGCAGGCTCATGGGGGGCTTGGACTGGAATTGGGCTGAGTGGAGGGGAGCTAGGATTTGACATGGGCTGATGGTGGGGCTAGGAAATGACTAGAAATGGGCTGATGGGGGCTAGGATTGGAAATGAGCTGATGGAGGGACTCAGACTGAAAATGGATGGGGGAGCTAGGACTGGAAATGGGTTGATGGGGGGCTAGGACTGGAAATGGATTGATGGGGGGCTAGGACTGGAAATGGATTGATGGGGGGCTAGGACTGGAAATGGGCTGATGCAGGGACTAGAAGGGAATGGATGCTGGGTGAGACTGGAACTAGAAGGGAGCTGATGTTGGGGGAGGATTAGAATGGGATGGGGCTGGGAGAGTAAAATGGAGAGGGGAAAATATATTTTGTGTGGGAGGGATGAAAAATCTACAATTGGCCGGGTATTGGGAGAGTAAGTGGGGATTGAGGATGGAGGGGTAAAATTTGTGTGGATGAAATAGGAATGAGGAAAGAGCAAAAGGAGAAAGATTAGTATGTTAAAGCAGATGTAGAGAGAGAATGGAAAAAAAACTAGATGTGAGACGAAAGGACAAATGGACAGCAGACGATGGACAGTTAGCAGAAACATGAAGAAACCAGAAGAAAGTGGCTGGAGCAATTGCAACTGAAAAAAATGCACAAAAGGTAGAAAGATATCTCTTTATTTTGAATTTACTAACTGGAATATGAAAGCTCTGGGAAATGTGCATCATTAACGTCTGCGCTTTGTTTGGTACAAGAGGAAATTAATTTATAGTTTTATTTCTACAGTGGTGTTGTACATTCCAAGTTTGGCTTTTGGGGTTCCCAGTTTAATTATTGCCTTCCTGTTTCTAAATTGTGATTCCTTGTTTGGTGATGGTCTATGTTCTGCATGTGTAACTGAGCTGAGGTATTCTATTTAATATTTGCAGTGTTGCCTTTTGATAGGTAGGGTATGGTGCTTTGTGAGTCCTGGTAATGCTGTCAGGGTACGGCGGGTTTGCTATGGGTTCTAAATGGGCAGCGTTTGTTGTAGTTCCTAATGTGCCTGGCGGTTGGCACTGGATTATAGTAATGTAGAAATCTTTTAGTCTTTCTTTATCCATACACTCATTAAGAGACATGTTTACTAAAAGTTAGTGTATGGTAACATTATGCAAATATTTATGCAAATAAGGCCACTTATGCAAATGAGGCCCCGCACCGAGTCTCCGCACATGGCCCCGCACCCCCCTTGGGCCGCCCCTGGTCTCAGGTGGAAGATGACAGCCACTGCTGTGGGAGTCCCCTGGGTGCCTGCATGTTGCAGCTACCTGGAGGGCTACAGCTACTGGCACTATTAGCCTTTCCCCCCACAGCTGGGTTTAGTGGCAATGGGGGGGGGGGGGCAGCCAGGATCTCTGCATGAGGTGCCAGGACCTTTTGATTGCCCCATGTGGCACATCTCCTTTCTGCACCAGTAGCATAACTGTGTGCCGCCACTTTCACTGTGGGATCATGACAGATATCACAGATGATAATGCGGATTTCAGAATACCCCTTCATAGAGAAGCTAAATAGTTTGGGGCCCTTCAACCTGGGGAAGAGATGGCAGAGGGGAGATATGATAGAGGTCTATAATTTATTGACCAGAGTGGAACGGGTAAACGTAGGCCACTTGTTTATGCCATCAGAATGTGGACAGACAAGGAGACAGGCAATGTGGCTACAGTGTAACCCATTTAGGACTACTAGGTGAAAATATTATTTCAGTGAACATGTAATCAAATTCTGCAATTCATTATTGGAAGATGTAGTAAAAGCTGTTAGTATAGTTGGGTTTAAAAAGGTTTGAACAGGTTCCTGGGGAAAGTCCATAATCCATTACTAAAGAGGACCTGGTATATGCACTGCTTGCCCCATTACAAGCATTGTGGATCCTGTGTGTCTTTTAAGGAAAGTGCTAGGTAATTGTGACCTAGATTGGCCACTGTTGGACACAGGGTACTGGGCATGATGAACCTTGGTCTGACACAATCTGGCATATTTTCTAAACTTATGTTCTTATGTGCTACCTAGGCAGCTACCTGGCCCCCCCTGTGCACCAGCAGCCCCACTGCTTGACCCATGTTCAACCTTATTTGCCTCCATTTGAACAATCAACATAGTGCCCTTTCATACTTGGGCACTAAGCTGTTGCTGCTAATGGTGCACTATATCACTAACTTGGGCTCCCCTGTCTGTTTTCCACATTGCACATATTAAACAAAGTCTCACTCACTTTTGAAAGGCATTTTTTCTGCGAGGTTTTGATATGCGTTAGAATTCACAGCATTAGGGTGCCTTTCAGCAAGTTGCACAACCAGCATTAATGGGGCACGCCTTGTTAAGTGGTGTTTTGGATACACTAAGGGCGCAGGTGTGCCAATAGTGTGTGTTAATGACACACTTGCTCCTTTACCGCAGTTTAGTAAACATACCCCATAGTTTCCTTCTTGAAAATTAAAAGGTAGTACTGTGGATTTCCTTGTCTTCCTTCCTCCATTTATTCAAAAAAAATGCAATCTTGCTATGATCATTATTGCCGAGTGACCCCAATACCCTTATCTATTGCACCAAATCTTGTGTTCCACTAAGGACTAGGTCCAAAATGTCTTCCCCTCTGGTCGACTCATGAACCAGCTGCTCCAAGAAGCAGTCATTTATTTCATCTAGAAATATTATCTCACTAACATGTCCTGCCGTGACATTGACCCGTTCTATACCGGAGTAATTAAAAACATCCATTATTATTACTGTGCTGTAACTTTTGTTAGCTTCCCTGATTTCTTTGAGCATTTCATCATCTATTTGTTCATTCTGGCCAGGCAGTCGATAGTACACTCCCCACTGCCATCGCCTTCCCCTTCCCTTTTTATATGGAATTTCAATCCATAGAGATTCAACAGCGTATTTTGTTTTCTGCAAAACTTTAATCCTTTGTAATTCAATGCCCTCTCTTACATAGAGTGCAACCTCTTCACCAATTTAATCTGCTCTCTCATTATGACATAGCTTGTACCCAGGTGTCCCACTGGTTGTCCTCCTTCCACCATGTCTCTGAGATACCAATCAAATCTAATCTCTCATTTAGTGCTATATATTCTAATTCTCCCATCTTATTTTTACACTTCTAGCATTTGCATGCAAGCATTTAAAGAGGCTGCACTTTATTCAAATTAATCTGGTTATTGGTAAGTATCGGTAATTTGGAATCTTTAAGCTCTGTCTGCTCTGTACTCAAGAGCATTTACATTACTTTTGTCTTTATTGGAACCTCTCTATTGATATGCCCTAACTTCAAACTTTTGCTGGTATCCTTCAAGGATACATTGTTCTAAGCCATGCACTCTTGGGTGACTGTCAGCTTTCCCCTATTATCTAGTTTAAAAGCTGCTCTATCTCTTTTTTTAAAGGTTAATGCCAGCAGACTGGTTCCATCCCCGTTAACGTGGAGCCCATTCTTTTAGAAAAGTCCTTCCTTTCCGCGGAATGTTCCCCAGTTCCTAACAAATCCAAAGCCCTCTTCCTTGCACCATCATCTAATCAATGCATTGAGACTCTGGAGCTCTGCCTGCCTTTTGGGTCCTGCATGTGGAATGCTCCTATGGAAGTTCTGGATTTCAATTTCCTACCTAAAAGTCTAAATTTGGCCTCTGGGACCTTCCTACCATACTTTCCTATGTCATTGGTACCACCATGTACCATGACAGAAGACTGCTCGCCAACACTATCTAAGACCTTGACTAGGTGGCGCATGAGGTCCGCTACCTTCACACTAGGCAAGCATATTACCAGGTGATCCTCATGTCCACCAGCCACCCAGCTAGCTATATGCCTGATGATGGAATCACCAACTATAACGGCTGTCCTGTGTCACAAGGTGGACCTATCGGAGCCTGAGAAAAGGCAGATCAGCAGGAATGATCAGGGAAGAGATGACAGCGTAAACAGAAAACTGTCAGATGGTTGCTACAGACAACCAGGGCACACGTGGATAAGGGCTGGGAAGACACACCCAGATAGCAAGCAAAGGGAGTTTGCATTGCCTGATAGGGATCAGCTGGGTGGAGGTGGAGCCCAAAGACACAGACATAAAACATGCTCACAAATAGTTAGAGAGGGAGAGGAGGTGAGCCAACGAGGGTCACAGCAAGAGAGACAGCAGCTGAAGCTGTGGAAAGAATGGAACTGGAATGAAAGAGAGAGAGAAAGAGAGAATGAACTATTGGATCAGCAGAAGAACCAACGCGAAGGTCTGAGTGAGTCCCTAGACCTGTATGAGAAGTGTGGAAATCAGCAGCCAGATACTGTGTGTATGCGTGGAGGGCACGAGAGACGTAGGAAATCTTCCATAGAAGGTAACAAAGCAGGAAATGCTAATAGAGGCTGTTTCCTACCTGAGTGGGTAAAACCCCGAAGTAACAGGAAAAGCCAACATAAAACAAGCTTAAGAGAAACAGAGAATAACTTCTTCCCTTGTGCTAGAAGCTTTAAAAGAAGAGAAGTTTTCTTACCTGAAGAAGCTTGTGATTTTGCTAGCAAGTTTAAACTCCCAACCTGTGATAGGATTCCGTCTCGAGCAATGCAATCCAGGGCAGCTGTGTTGCAAGGGCTAGACCCGAGCAAGCTCAGAACATACCACAAATGCTCTAGTAGCAGAGCTAGTGAAGGTTTGAAATATCCTTTTGGTTACCAACAGGGGCAGAGCTCCTATGAGCCCCATTCAAAACCTTATGGTATTTCCCAGCAAGGCATTTGTGCAGAGGGACAGAGCAACTTCCTGTTTGACGGAGCAAACCAGCCTTATCCCTCTGAAAATCTGATCCTAGAATTAAGGGTTCAGATGAATATGAATTAATGGAATGTGAGAATTCAGATATACCAGTTGTTCCTGAACCAATGGACTGTTCATTATCTGTGATTGACCCAGAGTTCTCTCTAAGGTAAATGGTTGAAGATAACCAGAGTTTAAAAGCAGTAGAAGTGAGCTGTGCTGTAGCAACAAAAGAAAAGGCTGTATTAGGAACAGTGAGGCCGTTTAATTCTTTTCTTTTGTTTGTATTTAAAAGCTGAAGTAAGCTATTTTTGTTACACATTTAATTTATGTTATATGCCGAAGTGGTTTGTTATTTGTTTTGCCAAGAAAGAGAAAAAAACCTCGTGGACGGGGAATAAAGCCCTAATTTGGAATTGAAGTGTGTTATGTGGTTCATATAAAAGAAAGGTACAACTACCACTCTCAGAGGGCCAGGCAAGGCTGCCTGCAGTACTGACAGAGCCAAGAGGAGGAATCATCAGGCAATACCTGACCCCACCGATAGGGCCCCTGGGGGTGTGACAAAATGGCGTAGTATTGAGGATTTTTTTTTCTGTGGCATAAGCTGATTTTTCCTGAAGAGGAGGAAAAAAGGACATTGCTGAGAAGCAAGGAGAATATCCGGATACAGAGCACTGTCGGAGGAAGATTCGACTGGCAGGTCGGCCAGGGGACGAATAAAAAGACCTTTTTCTCACATGCTGAAGTCTACCAGGAGACTAAGGTACTAGTAGCCTGGGTGGACGGGTACGGGATACCAGTGAGAAAAAGAGGGCGCTATAACTGGGATAAAATTCCTGTAGAAAGTACCGCACTTGGTGGGTCTTTCTTTTCTTTTCCTTGCAGGTGCAAAATTCGAAGAAGACGATGGATCCACAGGACATGCTAGCGTGGATGAATGAACAATGGGAAAAACAAGCAAAGATGGTGCAACATCTGCAGGAGCAGTATATGACTGCCATAAGAGAGCAGCAACGACCATTGCTGGAGGCAGTCAGCGCACTATTAAACAAGTCCCATGGAGAAGAAGCAGCATCTATTACCACAATACCGTAAGTAGAACTGAACACTGGTTTTGCTTTGTCGTTAAGACATTTAAAACAGGAGGACAATCCTGACGATTTCATTGAGGCATTTGAGCGCATAGCTGGAAACCTTAAATGGCCTGCAGAGCAGTGGGCAATGAGATTTGCCATGACCTTAAGTGGTGAAGCTCTGTCTGCTTTTAAGGCCATGCCTGCTAGCCTTGCTAATAATTATCAGGAAATTAAG
This sequence comes from Ichthyophis bannanicus, assembly GCA_033557465.1. Lineage (NCBI taxonomy): Eukaryota > Metazoa > Chordata > Amphibia > Gymnophiona > Ichthyophiidae > Ichthyophis > Ichthyophis bannanicus. The sequence continues at coordinate 290,996,616 of CM066036.1, read as the reverse complement.
AGAGCTGTAAAGGATCGGCTTGGTCTTACACCAAGACACTATAAGCGGTTATTCAGGGGGGCACAAATGTATGATAATGAAACCCCGAGAGCATTATGCCAAAGACTTAAAAGTCTGGCGTACAAATGGTTAGACCCAGAGGGGAGAACACTAGAGTCCATTCTAGATGAGATTATTCTAGAGCAATTCCTGCTAGCGATACCCCCAGAGATGAAAACGTTTTTAACTCTACAAAACTGCTCTAACACTGAGGAGGCAGCTAAACTGGCCGAAGTGTTTAGAGAAGCCAAACATGCAGATACCTCCAAAATATGCCTCTTAAAAGTGGCAGGTATGAAAGAGTCGGATGAATGTAAAAAGTATGAAAGACTTAAAGCATATAATTATGACTCTGGTAAAGATGTGATGGCTAGAAACACAAAGAAGTGTTATAAATTTATTTATTTATTTATTTAACAGTATTTTTAAACCGCCTTATCTTATTAATCAAGGTGGTATCACAGCAAACAATCGGGTAAAGTGAGTGTGTTAATCATGCAGTGAGGGTGCAATTTAATTGAGTGTGTGTTGTATCGTGTGCTAGATTGGGGTGAGCTATGTACAAGGTGTGGTGTGTTGCGTGCTAGAATGGTTTGAGCTATGTACAGTGTGGGCTATATACAGTGGTGCTGTAAAACATTATCTTTCAGACGGCAATATGTGCTGTTATACATTCTCTTAGGTTATGTGATGTGTCCATAGTGTTCTATGAACAGCATGGTTTTTAGCTGTTTTCTAAAGTCTTTGAGGTCTGTAGTTGTCCTCAAGTCGTCTGGTAGTTTGTTCCATATAGTTGGAGCAGCCATGGAGAGAGCTCTGTCTGTTGTGTCCTTGCGTGTGTGTTTGAATTCACCTGGGGTGCTGACTCGGTTGCGTGTTTGTTTTCTTCTGGGACGAGTGCTGTTGTCTTGTTGAATGAGTGTGTGTAGGCTGTTGGCTGATGTGTGCTGATTTATCTTAAATAGGTTTATGATAGTTTTGTATCTGATGCGTGCACCGATTGGGAGCCAGTGTAAGTCCTTTAAGGTGGGTGTGATGTGGTCCTGTCTTGCAGTACCGGATATTATTCGTGCTGCAGTGTTTTGTGCTAGCTGGAGTGGTTTGAGGGCTTGTTTCGGTAGTCCCAAGTATATCGGATTGCAGAAGTCCAGTATTGGGGTTATCAGTGCTTGGAGGACGGTACGAAAGTGTTCTGGGGCAAGGAGTGGTTTCAGTCTCCTGATGATTCGCATCTTGTAGTAGACTTTTTGTATTGTTTTGTCTATGTGTGGCTTGAGGTTTAGATTATTGTCCAGAGTAACTCCAAGGTATCTTACTTCTGATTTTATTGGAATAGTAGTGTTTTGTATCTTGATGTTTGGCGGGTGCATGAAGCTTTGGTTCCGAGTGATTATTAGAGCTTCAGTCTTGTTGTAGTTTATTGCGAGGTTGTTGTTTTGACACCAGCTCGTCATTTGGGTAAGGCAGTCTGTTATCTTGGAGAAATCCGGGTTGTCGATTTCTATCGGGGTGTATATCATGATGTCGTCTGCATATATTGTGTATTGAATGTTGTTTTCTTTCATGATGTCGCATATCGGTTGGATGTAGATGTTAAATAGGAGAGCTGAAAGTGCGGATCCTTGAGGTACTCCTTGTCGGACATTTATGGGTCGGGAGGTGTTGTGTCCCACCTTGACCTGTAGCTGTCTTTCGGTTAGGTATGAGTGGAACCATTTCAAAGTGATACCGTGTATACCAGTGTTCTTTAGTCTTTCCAGGAGCGTGTTGTGGTCCACTGTGTCGAAGGCTGAGGAGATGTCGATGAAGATCATTATGATTCCCTTCCTGTTGTTGTCAATTATTCTTAGGATGCTGTCGAAGAGGTAGATCAGTAGCGTTTCGACTCCGTGGTTGGGACGAAAGCCGTGTTGGTTGTCGTCGAGTGTTTCATGTTTGTCGATGTGTTCCTGGAGTTGTAGTTGTACCGTTTTTTCGATGATTTTTGCCAGGAAGGGTATGCTGGAGATCGGTCGGTATGCTGCTGGATCCTTTTTGTCGAGGGTTGTTTTCTTTGTTATTGGTCTTACTGAGGCAAGCTTTAGTTGCTTTGGCATGAGTCCTTGAGTGAGTGAGTTGTGTACTATTTGATGTATGGTGTGAATGAAGTTTGATTTGGTGGCTTTGACCCATGATACTGGGCATGGGTCTGTAGGAGCAGTGCTTGTGTTGATTGTAGAGATGATGTGGGATATCTGCTCTGTTGAGGGTGAGTAGAATGTGCCCCAGGTTTTGGTGTGTATGTCTGTCCTGGTGGTCCCACTGGGTGTTGTACGCTCTGCGGAGTGGAATTTGTCTTTGATGTGGTCGGCGAATTCCTGTGGGTCCACTTGTACTTCCCCTTCTGTTGTTTGCTCTTTTGTGAGGATCTTGACTATTTCAAAGAGCTCTCTGGGCTTGTTGATGGAAGTATTTATCAAGTTTGTGTGGAATTCCCTCTTTGATTGGTTGATGCATTCATTGTATTGTTTTTGTTTTGTTAGGTAGAGATGTTGGTCGGCTGCTGTTTTGTTTTTTCTCCATCTCCGTTCAATCTTCCTGAGCTCCCTCTTTTCCTGTCGTATTTTTGCTGAGTACCAAGGTCTGTTTTGTCTCCTGTTGTGTTGGTGTTTCTCGTGCCCTCCACCGGATGGTTTGGCGGCGTTAGCTAAGATGCTGTTCCATCTGGAAACTTGTTCCTCCAGATCATCTGTAGGAATGTTCAGGTGTTGTGTTGTGTTCTGTATGAATTCGTCCCTGTCGAAATTCTTGAATCGTCTTTGTGTGTGTGAGTTGTTTGTTCTTTCGTTTGTCTGGTCCTCTTGAGATCGTAGCTTTGTCTCAATTAAGTAATGGTCAGACCATGGCACTGGGGTAATGGTGGGTGGAGAGATTAGGTCTCTTGAAGTTAGGTAATTGGATGCGAAGATGAGGTCTGGAGAAGATCCATGTCTGTGCGTTGGAGCATTGATTATCTGTGTGAATTGAAGTGAGGTCATTGCTTGCAGGAAGGCCTCTGCGTCTTTGGCATTGGTGGACTTGAGGTTGAAGTCTCCAATCAGTAGTGCTGGTTTGTTGTTTGTTGTTATGGCACAGGCTTCTTCGAGTATGAAGGCTAATTCGTCGGGTGGAGCTCTGGGTGCTCTGTAGGTTAGGCAGATTGCAATGTTTTTGTTTTTGATGCTGATTGTGTTACATTGCTGAGTATTGGAGAAGCTATGTGTCTTGAATTTTAGTTTTGTCTTTGCTATTATTAGGACTCCTCCTCCACGCTTGTGGGTTCGTGGGCAGTTGTACGCTGAGTAGTTGTCCGGTACTAGTTGGTTGAGTAGTACATTGTCGGTAGGGTTGAGCCATGTCTCTGTGAAGCATATTATGTCAGGCTGTCGCTCCTCTATGTGGTCTACAAGAGTGTGTATCTTGTTGCATACTGATCTGGCGTTTATGAGCTCAATCGTTGTTACCTTTGTTGAGTAGGTTGCTGTTACATGTGCTTCCTTTGTGCAGGATTGGGAGTTTGATTTGTGTCTGTTTGGTCTTTTTGTCTGGGCAGTTCTGAGTGTTTCTTCTTTGTGTGTGTGCTGTGTTTGTAAATATGGCAATGCTGTTGGTGGGTACCGCGTTGTGTTTGCTTGTGGGTAGTGTAGGTGTGTGGTTGGTGGGAGGAGTTGTGTGACGAGTAGGTAGAGTGGGAGGAAGTATGTGACGTGCATTTTGGTCTTTTGTGATGTTCTGTTAGGGTGATGCCTTTTTTCTTAAGTCTTCGTCTGTTGCTTGCTTTGCTGTTGTTTTTCCTCTGGTGTTCTGTTGTATGTGTGGCTGTGATTCTCCCTTTGTGCTCACTCTTGCCGCGCTGTTCCTTGTACGGCCTTGAGTCTGCCCCGATTGGGCAGCACTCTGCCGCTGTCTGGCTGTGCCCTTGTTGCCGCTCCACTCCCCCGATTGGGGAGAGCTAGACTTGGAGCAGGGGCCTGTCCCCGTGGAGGGGAGCCTGTCCCCGTGGAAGGGGAGCCTGTCCCCGTGGAAGGGGAGCCTGTCCCCGTGGAGGGGGAGCCTGTCCCCGTGTAAGGGGAGCCTGTCCCCATGGAAGGGGAGCCTGTCCCCGTGGAGGGGGAGCCTGTCCCCGTGGAAGGGGAGCCTGTCCCCGTGGAGGGGGAGCCTGTCCCCGTGGAAGGGGAGCCTGTCCCCGTGGAGGGGGAGCCTGTCCCCGTGGAAGGGGAGCCTGTCCCCGTGGAGGGGGAGCCTGTCCCCGTGGAGGGAGATCCGGATCCGTTGGGGTGTGGGTAGTTGAAGAGACCGTCTGGTGGAAGGAAGTGTGTGGTGTGTAGTGAGGGTTCTACTTGCGGTTTTGACGTCCTTTTCCTCGGTCTAGACCTTTGTTGGGTTCTGCTGCGATGTTGTTGGTGTAGCTGTTTCGTTTTGTTGTTTGCCTTCTGCTCGCCTTCGTGCCGCGCCTAAGGGCCACGCCAAAGGGCCCTCTTGCGAGGCCCTCAGGCGCGGGCCCGCAAGGCGCGGGCGCGCCCAGCAGGGACGCCTGCTTTTAGCTGCTGCCGGCTTCTGCTGTTCCCGCTCCCACTGCCCCGGATTGGGCAGGAGCCGAGAAGGGAGGAGCTGGTGTGTCCCGGCAGTAGCGGCGTCTCTGCAAGCAGGGACGCCGCTTTTAGCTGCTGCCGGCTTCTGCTGTTCCCGCTCCCACTGCCCCGGATTGGGCAGGAGCCGAGAAGGGAGGAGCTGGTGTGTCCCGGCAGTAGCGGCGTCTCTGCAAGCAGGGACGCCGCTTTTAGCTGCTGCCGGCTTCTGCTGTTCCCGCTCCCACTGCCCCGGATTGGGCAGGAGCCGAGAAGGGAGGAGCTGGTGTGTCCCGGCAGTAAATGTGGTAAGCTTGGACATATTATGAAAGAATGTAGAGTTAGGACAGCCCTCATAACAGGGACAGAAGAAATAATACCAGAGGGATTCGTACAAATGATCCGGGTAGATGGGATACAGGTCCTAGCGCTACTGGATTCGGGGGCCGATCAGAGTATGGTTTCTCGTGACTTCTGGAAAACCATAGAAAAACATCGGTCGTCTCCCTCGAATCCAGTAGAAGGCCAAGTTCGCATAAGATGCGCACATGGGGAAGCTTCCCATTATCCGCTATGTGAAGTGGGCATACAAGGTTTAGGGTCCATCCGTAGAATACTAGTTGCGGTGGTACCTAAATTGCCTTATGCAGTTGTCCTTGGACGAGACTGGATTCCTTTCTGCCAAGAGATGGAGAAAGGTCTCCAAGAGATATTAGTCCCTGCCCCCACACAATCCCCAGCAGTAGCTGAGGAGGAAAAGGTAGAAGCCATAGCATCCGCTATCCCCAGTCCATTATTTGGGAAACCACCTAAAAAGGGACTCCAGGCTCAGGAGCCACCACCAGCTGGGAAACAAAAATTTATCCTACAGTTTTGTAAGGATACTGACCAGGCTAAAGGTCCAAAAAGAGCCTCGGCAATGGCCGCGGGATACGACCTTTTTAGTGTGGAGAACGCTGTCGTGGAAAAAGGAGGGAAAGCGCTAATAGATACAGGCATCCAGATTAAAGTCCCAGATGGATGCTACGGGCGTATAGCGCCGAGGTCAGGTTTGGCAGTGAAATATTCAATAGATGTTGGTGCCGGGGTTATCGACCCCGATTATCGAGGACCAATAAAAGTCCTATTATTTAATTTCGGGGACAAAGACTTTAAAGTACGGACGGGTGATCGGATTGCACAGTTAATCTGTGAACGAGTAGGGTTCCCGACTGTTGAGGAAGTACCCTCATTACCATCCACTGAGAGGGGAAAGAGCGAGTTTGGATCTACAGGGGCAAGAGAGGTAAAATGTTTAACAGCCCTTGGTGAGGAAAGGACCGAAGAGGATCTGGGGCCCCAGGTAGAGGATTGGGCAAAGCAAACTTCCCCTAGGATAGGTTCTGAGCTAACCCCTCAACAACAAAAGGAGTTAATGCACCTATTGATAAAATTTTCAGACGTGTTAACCACTTTACCAGGCGAAACTCATCTCGTGGCACACGAAATAATCACTGTACCAGGACGAGTCATACGACAACGTCCATATAGGATGCCCGAGTCTAGGAAACAGGAAGTTATTACCCAGGTAAAAGAAATGCTGGCCACAGGCATCATAGAGGAATCTCGGAGCCCGTGGTCCAGTCCCATAGTGCTAGTACCGAAACCCAACGGAACCTTAAGGTTTTGTATAGATTTTCGCCAAGTCAACGATATCTCGCAATTTGACGCGTATCCTATGCCTCGCATAGATGACCTTCTGGACCGTTTGGGACAAGCGAAATATCTAACTACGTTAGATCTAAGTAAAGGATACTGGCAAATTCCTTTAACCAAGGATTCAAAGCCCAAAACGGCCTTCTCCACGCCAATTGGGCTATACCAATTTAGGCGGATGCCGTTTGGGTTGCATGGGGCAGCGGCTACGTGCCAGCGTCTTGTAAACCAGGTTTTGAGGCCCCACCATGAGTACGCCCTCGCGTACATGGACGACATAGTGATATACAGCACAACCTGGTCACAACACCTTACAAGGGTGGAAGCAGTCCTTAGGGCACTACGGAGGGCAGGCCTCACACTTAACCCTGAAAAGTGTTTGTTTGCTATAGAGGAGGCCAAATACCTAGGCCATATGGTAGGAAGGGGCCTGGTAAAACCATTGGCTAGCAAAGTGGAAAGCGTTAGAGAATTCCCCAGGCCCATAACAAAGAAGCAAGTGCGGAGCTTCTTAGGACTACTGGGCTACTATCGACGCTTCATACCCCGCTTTGCGGAGGAAAGCATTCTCTTTACGGAGATGTTGAAAAAGAATGCACCAAACCATGTCCGATGGACTCCTGAAGCAGAGACGGCCTTTACGACCCTTAAGGAGAAATTATGTAGTGCCCCAGTATTACGAAGCATAGATTTTAATTCACCATTTATCGTACAAACCGATGCGTCGGATACGGGGTTGGGGGCGGTAATGTCCCAAGTATTCGAGGGTAAGGAGCATCCGGTAGCCTATCTAAGTAGGAAACTCTCTCCGGCAGAAAGAAATTATGCCACCATAGAGAGAGAGAGTGTTTAGCCATAAAGTGGGCCATTGAGGCTCTGCGTTTTTATCTCACAGGGAGAAAGTTTTTATTAATAACTGATCATGCTCCATTGAAGTGGCTTCACTTGATGAAAAATAACAACGCCCGGTTAACCAGGTGGCACCTAGCGCTCCAAGCTTTTAATTTTGTGGTTCAGCACCGAGCAGGGAGAATGCATGGGAACGCGGATGCGCTCTCCCGGATTACATGCTGTCTGCCAGAAATTGCAGCAGCACGTAATATTTTAAGGGGGGGAATGTGTCACAAGGTGGACCTATCGGAGCCTGAGAAAAGGCAGATCAGCAGGAATGATCAGGGAAGAGATGACAGCATAAACAGAAAACTGTCAGATGGTTGCTACAGACAACCAGGGCACACGTGGATAAGGGCTGGGAAGACACACCCAGATAGCAAGCAAAGGGAGTTTGCATTGCCTGATAGGGATCAGCTGGGTGGAGGTGGAGCCCAAAGACACAGACATAAAACACGCTCACAAATAGTTAGAGAGGGAGAGGAGGTGAGCCAACGAGGGTCACAGCAAGAGAGACAGCAGCTGAAGCTGTGGAAAGAATGGAACTGGAATGAAAGAGAGAGAGAAAGAGAGAATGAACTATTGGATCAGCAGAAGAACCAACGCGAAGGTCTGAGTGAGTCCCTAGACCTGTATGAGAAGTGTGGAAATCAGCAGCCAGATACTGTGTGTATGCGTGGAGGGCACGAGAGACGTAGGAAATCTTCCATAGAAGGTAACAAAGCAGGAAATGCTAATAGAGGCTGTTTCCTACCTGAGTGGGTAAAACCCCGAAGTAGCAGGAAAAGCCAACATAAAACAAGCTTAAGAGAAACAGAGAATAACTTCTTCCCTTGTGCTAGAAGCTTTAAAAGAAGAGAAGTTTTCTTACCTGAAGAAGCTTGTGATTTTGCTAGCAAGTTTAAACTTCCAACCTGTGATAGGGTTCCGTCTCGAGCAGTGCAATCCAGGGCAGCTGTGTTGCAAGGGCTAGACCCGAGCAAGCTCAGAACATACCACAAATGCTCTAGTAGCAGAGCTAGTGAAGGTTTGAAATATCCTTTTGGTTACCAACAGGGGCAGAGCTCCTATGAGCCCCATTCAAAACCTTATGGTATTTCCCAGCAAGGCATTTGTGCAGAGGGACAGAGCAACTTCCTGTTTGACGGAGCAAACCAGCCTTATCCCTCTGAAAATCTGATCCTAGAATTAAGGGTTCAGATGAATATGAATTAATGGAATGTGAGAATTCAGATATACCAGTTGTTCCTGAACCAATGGACTGTTCATTATCTGTGATTGACCCAGAGTTCTCTCTAAGGTAAATGGTTGAAGATAACCAGAGTTTAAAAGCAGTAGAAGTGAGCTGTGCTGTAGTGGAGGAGTGAGCTGTGCTGTAGTGGAGGAGTAGCCTAGTGGTTGGGGCAAGGTACTTCAGGCTGGAAGGTCGGGGGTTCAAATCCCATTAGAGGACAGCAACCTTGGGCTGGAAGGACTGGGGTTTCTAGTCCCACAGTTGCTCCTTGTGGTCTTGGGCAAGCCACTTAACCCTCCATTGCCCATGTTCCCTGTAAATATTAGTGTATGTGTCTCATATCCCCATGTGTTAAATGTATCCCCCAATTGTGTTGTGACCGCTTTGATTGAAGGATAAGGCGGTATACAAAACTGTCTAAATAAATAAATAAAAATAAACAAAAGAAAAGGCTGTATTAGGAACAGTGAGGCCGTTTAATTCGTTTCTTTTGTTTGTATTTAAAAGCTGAAGTAAGCTATTTTTGTTACACATTTAATTTATGTTATATGCCGAAGTGGTTTGTTATTTGTTTTGCCAAGAAAGAGAAAAAAACCTCGTGGACGGGGAATAAAGCCCTAATTTGGAATTGAAGTGTGTTATGTGGTTCATATAAAAGAAAGGTACAACTACCACTCTCAGAGGGCCAGGCAAGGCTGCCTGCAGTACTGACAGAGCCAAGAGGAGGAATCATCAGGCAATACCTGACCCCACCGATAGGGCCCCTGGGGGTGTGACACCTGACCCTTCCCTCATGGGCACATGGCCCTGGAGAAACCACCTCGATGCCAGGTACATGTGACCTGGAGTGGCTACTTTTGGAAACAGGATACTGGGCTTGATGGTCCTTGGTCTGACCCAGTAAGGCCAAAAACTATATCCACAACTGCTCCACTACCCACTATATTGCTTCAGCCCCAAAACTATCTCCTGTAAACTGTCCCATCCCAAAAATGCCCCCAGTAACTACCATTCCCACCCCTATAATAACCCTCCATATATCTCCCATTACTCCCCTACATGCCCTGTTATAAAATTACTCTCTGTGAGCGTAAAAGTAGCAAATATAAGCATAGCAAACAGTTCTGTGTTCATATGCCAGTTTTTGTCTGTACATAACTTATAAAGTGCCTTATGAGGCACCTTACAAGGCACCTTATAGGGCACCTAACAAAGCACCTTGTAAGGCACCTAGTAAGGTGCCTTATAAGTAAGGTGCCTTATAAAGTGCCTTGTTAGGTGCACTATAAGGTGCCTTGTAAGGTGCCTCATAAGGTGCTTTGTAAGGTGCTCTATACAGTAGGGCTCCTTAGGCTAAGCACCGTATTAGGCACCCCTGGACAAGGCACCTTAGAAGGCACCCTGGGTTATGAAGCCATAAATTAAGGTGGCCTAACAAGGTTATGGTGCCCTAGGTTAGTGTGGCCTAAGGGCTGCAAGGTGCTTCAGGATGACATGCATGACCTGTGAGGAACAGAGACAGATGTAGCCCTAACACTAGATAGAGCACTCAGGGAAGGCAATGAACAGGTGAGTAAAGGAGGTAGAGCTGGGAGCCGCTGGACCTGCCATATCTGAGGGCATCTCATGTGGCTGCCAGAACTGATGACAAACATGGTGGGGGCAACTGTACCACAGCACAGGGTATTGGCAATGTAAAGTACTGGAAAGACAGTGGGTGGCAGATGATGGGAATATGTGTCCCCCAGTGGAGGCGGAGGTGGCAGGATAGTTACAATGATGGATGGACAGAGGAGTGGTGGTGCCATGCAGATCAGGCACAGGCGAGGCAAGCATGAGGAGGCGCAATGCAGGAAAGGGTACCAGTGCAGGACATGGGGTGGCAGCCTGCACAGGAAGACAGGACTCTACACAGCCGACAGACGCAGATAGACGGACCGAGGGAATGTTGGCAATTGTGGCGAAGGTATTATGGGCTGGCAGCACAAATCTGCAAAAATATGACTGCTACAGGCATGCACACTATTTGAGTAGGACAGGCATGAGAGGAGGGAACAATGAGGACTTGAACCCATGAACACTGCCGAAAATGGCATTGTATTAACCACTAGGCTATACCTCCATGGTGTATGTCATAACAATGGCTGGGTACAGAAGGACTGCAGGTCACTGCACAAACTGTCTGCTCTGAGTGCCAGGATAGGGTAACCCCACCAGTACCCATGATGCAATGCACATGCTGAATAGCTGTCTACAGCTGATCAGCAAATGGGGTCTGCACCTCTCCGGTACCTCAGCTTGGAAATACGAACTGACGGTGCATGATACTGGCAGAGAGTAGCTACAGACCATGCCATTGTGCAGGTTCTGTGTTCTCCCTGAGGGATAGGATGGGTGCCCAGCACTAGGTCTGCATTACATGTGGTGCTAGAGATAGGCCCTGCTGTACATCTCCATCACTAATAGTGTGTAACAGGTGTTCCTTGCAGAGCAGAGCAGCTGAAGGTAATTTGGTGTCCATTTTTGTCTTGCAGTCACATGTGGCTCTATGGGACCAGACACCACCCAGATTAGTGTGTATCCCATGTTTGGGTCTGGTTGACATAGACACCTTTTATCAGGGCAGCGGGGTTTCCAGACTTGCATGAGGTTTGTGTAGCAGTGCCTTTATAGGTCAAAGTGGTATACACTACATACCCCAAATTGCTCACATCACCCTTTTTGTAGGTAAGGAACAGGTGCCCCAGCCCCCATGAAGCAACCTCCATCCTGTTGGCTTTTAGGCTTTTAGGTAGGAAGTTGAAATCCAGAACTTCCAGGGTAGCATTCTCCGAAATGCTTCCTGTTCCACACGTAGGACCCAAAAGGCAGGCAGATCTCTGGAGTCTCAATGCGTGGATGAGACAATGGTGCAGAGATGAGGGTTTTGGATTTGTTAGGAACTGGGGAACATTCTGGGGAAAGGAGGGGCTCTTCCGAAGGGATGGGCTTCACCTTAACCGGGATGGAACCAGGCTGCTGGTATTAACCTTTAAAAAGGAGATAGAGCAGCTTTTAAACTAGATATTAGGGGAAAGCCGACAGTCACCCAAGAGCGGATGGTTCAGAAGAATGTATCTTTGAAGGATACTATCAAAAGCAGAGAGGTACCACAAAAGAGTAAAGTAGCCCAAATGCCCTCAAGTATGGAGCAGACAGAGCTTAAAGATCCCAAATTACCCATCTCTAACAATAGCCAAATTAATATGAATAAAATACATTCTCTAAAATGCTTGTATGCAAATGCTAGAAGTCTAAAAAATAAGATGGGAGAGTTAGAATATATAGCACTAAATGAAACGTTAGATATGATTGGAATATCAGAGACATGGTGGAAGGAGGACAACCAGTGGGACACTGTGATACCTGCGTACAAACTATATCGTAATGATAGAGCTGATCAAATTGGTGGAGGGGTTGCTCTCTATGTTAGAGAGGGCATTGAGTCAGAAAGGATTAAAGTTTTTCAGTAAACAAAATCTGCTGTAGAATCTATATGGATTGAAATTCCATGTAAAAGGGGGAAGGCAATGGCAGTGGGGGTATACTATCGAGCGCCTGGCCAGAATGAACAAATGGATGATGAAATGCTCAAAGAAATCAAGGAAGCTAAGAAAAGTTACAGCGCAGTAATAATAATGGGTGATTTCAACTACCCCGGTATCGACTGGGTCAGTGTCACGTCAGGACATGCTAGGGAGATAAAGTTCCTAGATGAAATAAATGACTGCTTCTTGGAGCAGCTGGTTCATGAACCAACCAGAGGGGAAGCCATATTAGACCTAGTCCTTAGTGGAACACCAGATCTAGTGCAAGAGATAAGGTTGTTGGGGCCGCTTGGCAATAGTGATCATAGCATGATCGCCTTTGATTTAATTAGTGGAGGAGGGATAGTAAGGAAATCCACAGTACTACCTTTTAACTTTCGAAAGGGAGACTATGATAAAATGAGAAAAATAGTTAAGAAAAAACTAAAAGGAGCAGTTGCAAAGGTTAAAGACGTACATCAGGCTTGGCTGTTGTTGAAAAATACTATCTTGGAAGCCCAGACCAGCTGTATTCCACGCTTTAAGAAAAGTGGAAGGAAGTCCAAAAAACTGCCAGCATGGTTTAAAGGTGAGGTCAGAGAGGCTGTTGTTGCCAAAAAAGCATCTTTCAGGAAATTGAAAAAAGAGCCAAACGACGAAACCTGGAAACAGCACAAGTACTGGCAAGTCAAATGCAAGGCATTGATAAGGCAGGCAAAGGGAGAGTTTGAGAAGAAGCTTGCTGCGGAAGCAAAAACGCAAAGTAAAGACCTTTTCAAGTACATTCGTAGCAAAAAACCTGTGAGAGAGTCAGTTGGTCCATTAGATGATAAAGGGGTTAAAGGAGCATTGAGAGGCGACAAGGCGATAGCGGAGAGACTGAATGAATTCTTTGCTTCGGTCTTTACTGAGGAAGATGTAGGGATGTTACCCATGAGTGAAGTGGTATTTAAAGGTGCGGAAGAATTGAAGGAAATATCGATACATCGGGAAGATGTATTACAACTATTAGATAAACTGAAGAGTAGCAAATCACCTGGGCCGGATGGTATACATCCAAGGATGTTGAAAGAACTGAAATATGAGATTGAAGACCTGCTATTAGTAATCTGTGAACTATCATTAAAATCATCTCTAATACCTGAAGATTGGAGGATCGCCAATGTAACACCAATTTTTAAAAAGGGTTCCAGGGGTGATCCGGGAAACTACAGACCGGTGAGCCTGACATCAGTACCAGGAAAAATGGTAGAAACCATCATAAAGAATAAAATTACTCAGCATGTAGATAGTCATGACCTAATGGGAGACAGCCAACATGGCTTTAGACAAGGAAGATCTTGTCTTACTAATCTGTTATGTTTTTTTGAAGGAGTGAATAATCAGGTGGACAAAGGTGAGTCGGTTGATATTGTGTATCTGGACTTTCAGAAAGCCTTTGACAAAGTCCCTCATGAGAGACTTTTGGCAAAACTAAAGAGTCATGGGATAGGAGGCAGTGTACTATTCTGGATCAGGAACTGGTTAAAAGATAGAAAGCAGAGGGTAGGGCTAAATGGCCAATTTTCCCAATGGAGAAAGGTGAATAGTGGTGTACCCCAGGGATCTGTGCTGGGTCCGCTGCTTTTTGACATATTCATAAATGACCTGGAAAGTGGAATAACGAGTGAGGTTATCAAATTTGCAGATGACACAAAACTATTTAAAGTTTTTAAAACCCAAGAGGATTGTGGAAAATTGCAAGAGGATCTTGATAAATTGGAAGACTGGGCATCAAAATGGCAGATGAAATTTAATGTGGACAAGTGCAAGGTTATGCACCTAGGGAAGAACAACCCAAACTATGGTTACACAATGCAAGGTTCCACATTAGGAACTACCACCCAGGAAAAAGATTTAGGCGTCATTGTGGATACCATGTTAAAACCCTCGGCTCAGTGTGCAGCAGCGGCCAAGAGAGCAAATAGAATGCTAGGTATGATAAGGAAAGGAATGGAATATAAAACAAAAGATATTATAATGCCTCTATATCGTTCCATGGTGAGACTACACCTTGAATATTGTGTGCAATTCTGGTCGCCGTATCTTAAAAAGGATATAGCGATTTTAGAAAAGGTTCAGAGAAGAGCCACAAAAATGGTAAAGGGGATGGAAGGATACTCCTATGAAGAAAGGCTAAAAAGGTTAGGGCTCTTTAACCTGGAAAAGAGATGGCTGAGGGGAGATATGATAGAAGTCTATAAATTGATGAACGGAGTGGAACGGGTAAACGTAGATCGATTGCTTACATTATCAGAATATAGAAAGAATAGGGGACATGCAATGAAGCTACAGGGTAAACTATTTAAGACTAATAAAAGAAAATATTTTTTCACTCAACGTGTAATCAAACTCTGGAATTTGTTACTGGAGGATGTAGTAAAGGCTGTTAGTGTAGCTGTGTTTAAAAAAGGTTTGGACAAGTTCCTGGAGGAAAGGTCCATAAACCATTCTTAAGAAGGGACCCAGGATATCAATGCTTGAACCAATACAAGCATTGTGGAACCTGTGTCCCTTGGAGAAACTGCTAGGTACATATGACCTAGATTGGCCACTGTTGGAAACAGAATACTGGGCTTGATGGACCTTGGTCTGACCCAGTATGGCATATCTTATGTTCTTATGTTCGACAGCCCTCCAGAGTTGGTGGGTCAGAGCCATACCTGTGGCTGGGGCAGTAGCAGACCAAGAGCAATGATGGGATTAGCTCCGGAAAAGCCCAATTGCCTCACACCACTGTTAGCTAGTCATCAGCAGACAGCACAGTCAGACTGCACCTAATATATGTATGTTTATGTTTATGTTTATTACATTTGATATACCGCTCAGGCCAAAGCATTAGAGCGGTTTACAATACTACATAAATGATACTGAAAATATGAAAAGAATGCCATTAACAAGATAGGACAGAGTAAGAGATAGTGATAGTCAAAGAAATAGAAGAGACAAGAGAAAAGGTTCATTATAACACCAGAGAGGCAGAATATCATACCACCAACAGACTTGACCATAATCGCTACTCATCACAAATTCAAGCCAAGCAGAAATACGCCGCAGAAATGGCTCCTTATAAACCTCTGCTGCCTGGATATACTTAACAGAAGCAGATGAGGCAGAGTTCTCACTCACAGCCTACGACGCCAGCATCATTCCTCCACCGTTCCGCTTATCGTAATAATAGGTGTTTCCACCATGCACAGTCTAACTACAAACAGTCCACTAGCCAGTCCATAGTACATACTCACAAAAAAACTATGTGCACCAAGCAGGCATCTCAGTGATTAAGGACCCCAGCACTGGGAACACAAAAGTATCACTGGAGGCAGATAGTGTAAACCTAGACATGCCATGGTCACTGCTCGGTCAGAGTGAGTGCCCTCCCAGCATGCCATGCTGTGGCCGCCCTGTCCATGCAGGCAGTGGTCGGGCACTACAATGTCCCAGCCATTGCCCCATACCCTGTGAAGATGCATCCTAGCCAATCCGCCCTGTCCGGGCCATACCCACAATACCTTGCTCCTCATTATGCACTTATTCAGGCTAACACTGGTAACAGTGGGACATTGTGTTCCCAGTGAGGTGTGGGCAGCCACAAAACAATGGATAGATATACACACACACACTTCTATTGCAGCATTGTGCAAAGATAGGGGTGGTTGGCAACCCTGCCTGCCACACTGGTCCTGATCACAGTGCTGACATTGCTAAACTGTGCAGGAGGTAGTAGTAGTGCTCTGGTGATAACTGCAGCTCAATGCTGGGGCCAACAGCCTGACTCGCCATGCATCTTTGGATTGTGGAGCCTGTGTGAGTGGGTGTTTGTACCCCTGTTCGCCGCTGCTTTGGGCTTTGCACATGTTGCTGTTGTATCTGCATTGTAGGGTAAAACATAGGGACATGCTCTGCAGGAACCACAGCTGGGGCTTGAACCTGTGACCTTCTGCTTCTGGACATACCAGCTGGGTGTACTGCACCACACTGTTGCCATGGATGTATGGTGGTCCTTGGGGCTACCTGTACTTTTCCTCAGCCAGACCTGTTATGTTGCGCTGCACACCACGTACTGGTACAGGGCATGGCCTAGGTCCACTGCAGGCAGATGCCACTGCCCCCTCCAGCATGGGTACACCCCCCCTGCCATGCTGACATTACCATATGCTTTCGGTGCTGGTAGGGCGCAGTCCCAGGCCATCCATTGTGTGGGTAGGTGGTCACCTAGGGAGCGGGGTCTGGGGCATGGGGCACACATCGGCATCCTCATATCCCCCCCCCATCACCGCCTACCAATAGTCTGTCCCTTCCGCTTGGGGGAGGGTTGGCTGGGGGGATGTCATGTCAGTGCCCTGGCAACTGTTAGCTCGGGTGGACCAGGTAGATGTAGGTGGATTGTGTTTGGCCTTTGTCAGCTGCTGTCACGCTGCTTTCCGGTTTCTATGTTCCTATGTGCCACCTATACACCCACCTAGTCCACCCTGTGCTCCAGCTGCCCCCGCTACATGTCACGCCTGCAGCCCCCTATGCCCCACTTGCACCATCGCCATAGTGGCGTTTCATACTTGGGCAGTATGGTGTTGCCGGAAATGGAGCACTACTATCACGTTTCTTGGGCTCTCTGTCTATGCTGTACATTGCTGACACTGAAATGGTTTCTCCCTCCTGCAAATGTGAATCTAACGGCACGTTTTCATTCGCGGTAAGATTCAGCCCTTCAGTTCAGCGCGTTAGTGTGCAGGGAGACTCTCCACGCCCACTCCCCGCCCATTGACCTCTTCCCCCGCCCTCTCTTCACCCTCTGCGGTGTTTACCACAGCAGCGAACGTTAACGCTCGTTAGGTAATGTTAACGCGCGTTAACGTTACATACCACGCATTAACGTTACCTAATGAGCGTTAGCGTTACCTAACACGTGGTCTGTATCGTTACCGCAGCTTTTAGTAAACATACCCCTAATACTCATACATGCCAAAAACCCTAAAAAATGTCCTCGCCCATAAATTTATTTGTTGCCTTACCCTTCTAGGGAAGTATACTTGATTCACTAGATCAGAACAGTTGCCACTAGTCCACCAGTCTAAAATAAAGAATAAAATGTCCATTACTTATAGAAAAAAGACATCTTTACACAGTAAAATGTAATAGAAAACTTTCATTATAGGCTATCGATCAGATCCTTTGCTATTATAACTTTCTAAAAGGGAGGAGTGGCCTAGTGGTTGGGACAAGTTACCTTGGGCCGGAAGGACTGGGGTTTCTAGTCCCACAGGTGCTCCTTGTGGTTTTGGGCAAGCCACTTAACCCTCCTTTGCCCATGTTACATGTAAAATAGTTATCTCCAAGTTATAATGCCTTATTCAATGTAATTTCAGTTTGTTCAATGTAAACCGCCTTGATAATCATGAAAGGCGGTATATAAGAAATGTTAAATAAATAAATAAACCTCTAAAGCACATAAACATAGTATATGGGACATGTTTACTAAAGTGTGTCAGCTGGTAGCATGGGTTTAGCATGGGGTTAATGTATGTTTGGCCACATGATAGCAGGGAGCTTGTGGCCATGTCACCTTGATAGTTTCCCTGACCTCTGAAGTAGATAAGACAAATATTATGAAAGCATATTTTCGGAAGAAAGAGCAGTTATTTGATGGTCAAAAGATAACTATCTTCCCTAATGTTTCTCATTTCACTCAGACACGGAGGAGGTCCTTCCTGGAGTTTAAACCTAGGGTTTTGGCCCTGGGGGGGGGGGGGATGTTTTTCCTCCATTTTCCATATACATGATAAAGGAATGCATTATATATTTGCAGACCCATTGTAACTTGTTAATTTACTTGATGGTAGATGAGGATCTGGTCTCCGCTTGTTTTTCCTTATTTGTTTTTTCATTGTATTGATTCTAAATTAGGGGATGGGCTTGGCCTAGCATCTTAGTTAGTAGATTCCAGTTTCCCAGGATCTATCCTTTCTCCTCTTGAAGTGGGCTATGTGTATCTCTTTTGCATAATTATTTGAATGTATTGTGAAATGTTGTGATTTCTTATATTTTGTTTTTGCTTGCTGTGTTAAGCTTTAATTTTAATTAAAAAAAAGACTGGATAGGGTTGGGCGAAGGGCATGTGGCTGGGGTGGGCATGCTGGTCACATGCTAGCTACTCAGCCAAGCCACTAGTGTGGACACAGCTGACACCTGTCTTTGTTCAGGCACAAGCTGTACTTTCCATTGACTTAGGTTTAGGTTTATTTATTTGATATAACAGCCTTTCTGGGTAATCAAAGCGGTGTACAATCGATAAAATACATAAAAATTCTTAAATACATAGAATAAAATTATACAAATAAAATTATAAAATACATAACATAATTTATACAAATCATAAAAACATATTACATAAAACTTTGGGCAAGCCAGAAAGGAAAGGAAATATACAATTTGTGTAGAATAGAAGCTGGTATGCAGAGAACACAAGACAGGATACAATAGGTAGGTAGGTACAGCAGGGATAGATTCACACAAAGGGGGAAGGGATATTGAAGGCCAGTGAAAAGAGATGAGTTTTAAGGTTTTTCTTGAAAATTGTGAATTGTGGTTCCAATCGGAGGGAAGGGGGAAGAGAGTTCCAATGTGCGGGACCAGCAAAAAAGAAAGCAGACAGACGTGTGAACTGAAGGTGAGCGCGGGAAGGTGGGGGGAGGGCAAGGCGGTTAAGATGGAAAGAACGTGGAGTGTAACGGGGGGAGTGAAAAGATAGGAGGTCAGACAAATAAGATGGGATACCAGTGTGATAGACTTTATGGAGTAAAGTCAGCAGACTTGGGAACCCTTATGCTCTTTCATGTTTATGTTTAGTAAAACTTGCTATGCTTTCATGGGTCTTTGTTTCCCTGACAGCTGGGGTGATTTATGAGGGGGCTGTTTGGGATCCATCATCTCCATGTGTTCTCCCACAGCTCATCCTGGTACGAGGGAGCATGGCGGCCTTCTGTGGGTGGATGGCTGTGCCCACCCCCATAATATTGAACATGTCAAACCACAGGGATGTGTCTCTTATACGATATCTTAGCTCAATAGACCCAATGTGCAAGCTTCCATGAGCATATATGCTGATTGTGCTTGGCCTCCAGCTCCCTAGTGCTAGCACCCTGCTTTCCCCAAGCATGGGGATCACACTCTACAATGACTATGGTGCTATCCAAGCCATATCAGAGAAGTGACTGAGAGGTGGATCCCATCCTCCTCACCCTAGAGGTCTTGTATAGTGTTTCTTGCAGCCTAGATGAGCAGGTACCTTGGGTGCCTCAGGGTGAGAGCGAACCTGTTCCACATAATGGACACTTTACATTTGCATCTTGGGATGCAGCATAGATTCTGTATGGTTTGCCTTGTTGATATGCATGCTCTACTCTTTTGTGCTTAGCCCCTATGCTTGGAGTTGTGCAGGCAGTTATGCCTCTTCCCAGTCATGCCTCTCTATTTTGAAATGGCCAGTTGCTACTTTCCTGTATTGTGCTTGGGGCATATATTTACTATCCACAGTGTTCCTTAGCCCACAGCCACGCTGTTAACGTTTGTGGCTTTCCTTTGCTGGACGAACATTGCGAACACATGCACTGTGTAATGTGCTATGGCCATGCGTTCCCTATTACCACACTAGTGACATGAATAACGTGGCAGTAGTAGCCTCCTGCAGCCACACCCCCTGTGTCTATTGCAGTTTATAGGCTCCACCGCAGTAAGAAAGCATGCAATTCGCACTTCATCCCCATGCAACTTGCTGCATTTTAGTAAACGTGCTCCTTAAAGTATTTAACAGCCAGACTTTCCATAATATGGCTTGAATTATTTTATAATATTGCTTTTCATGGAAATGTTTGGTTGTTAATTTAAATATTTCTAAAATTAAATTTTTGGGGAATTAATAAAGTAAAATGGACTAGCTTGTAGTGGTCAAACAAAATATTTGATCTATACAGAAACAAGTCTGAAAAACTTCACTTTAATTCAGTGCCATAATTCTCATGAGGTTTTTCTGTTACTTTTCTGTACTGAATACTCCTGTCGGATTGTTTGTAGTCATCTGTTTTATAGAACATGCACAGCATATTCAAAGGTAAGTTGATAGTCTAGAGGTATTGAGACAGTGACAAGAAGTGAGTATTCAAGCAATGAATTCAGACTGGAGAAACGCTGGTAATTAACATAAGCAGTATAGATTAGGAAATATATTATATTAGGTTAAATAAGCATATAAGACGGCACAGTTCTTGATGGTAATATGTATTCACTGTAGTGTTTTTGGAGGTGGATATTTAGCGGCAGCAGCCAGCACTTGTAAAGTGGCTAGCTGTCACCTCTGAACTATGACCCCCAGATATTCAATACCAGAGTCAGCCGGATAGCACTGCAGCTTTGGGATAACCAGCTAGCAGCTGAATATCACTGCTCGCCAGTTATCCCTGGGTTCCACTTCTGCTTCACCCCCAGAATGCCCAATGCTAGCCAGCTAGCATCGGGGCATTTAGTGGCACTAACTAGCATCAGGTGTCGGAAGGGGCAAAAGTCAAACAGTCTCGCAGTGCCAAAGTTTCACACTAAGGGGTATGTTTACTAAACTGCGTTAGTGCAATTCGCGTTAGGAGCCGCGTTAGTGACAGCAACCCCAAATAAGGACATGGGCGGTACATCGTCACCACTAACGCGCGTTCAAAAAATTAACGAGCTTTACCGGGCGCGTTGGCGCGTTACTGCGCGTTAATCGTAAGAAGACGTACAGACACAAAGCACTGAAACAGAGCTGTAGCACAATGGTTACGGTACTGACCGCTGTTACAGGCAGCATGGGTTCGAGTCCCCAGTGTGCCTACCGCAGAAGGCTGTCCCAGGCATCACCCTGTACATTACAGAGGGAATGAGGAGGCATGTTTTTCGTTACGTTGAGTATTGGTGTCAGAAACACACCCTCGGAGTGTGCCTAGGTGCGTGCGAGGGTACGTGCGTAGCCCTGTGCGTAGCTGCGAGCGTACAATTGTGCGTGGGTACGTGTGTTTTTACGTGCGTGGGTACGTGTGTTTTTACCAGTGTGGGCAGGTTATATTACAGACTCTGTAGGGTGTCTTGCACCCATGCATTATGCTAACAGATGTACGTGTGATGGCCTATGGTTTATCAGAGCCTGTGAGCAGGTGCTGGAGTTTCACAGGGTTGGATTGTGCCAGTCACACCCATGATGCACTGCACATGCAAATCAGCTGTCCACAGATACACACCATGGGGAATGCACCCCCACAGCACCTCGGCCTGGTAGGGGGAACTGGCCATGTGCACCCCCACAGCACCTCGGCCTGATAGGGGGTACTGACCTGTGTTGTACTGGCACAGAGTAGCTACACACCGTCACATTGTGCGGGTACTGTGCTCACCCTGAGGGTGCAGTGAGGCGCCCAGCACTAGGTCCACAGCGCCGTCCATGGCTGAAAGAGGCCATGGTGCAGGTCCAAAGCAGTGTTAATGTGTGAGATAGGTAGTTTCTGCAGGAACACCTTGGACATCTCTGTCTGTTTCAGTCAGGTGTAGCCCCCATGCACCACCACCCCCCTCCCCTAGGTCTGAGGGTGGCAAACAGGGTCTCCTATCAAAAGATCCATAGTCTACCTCCCTGCAAAGGTGGCAGTAGAGGGGAACATTAACCCTAGTCCTGCTGAGGAACAGACACCCCACAGGACAGTCAATGCAGCTCTGTACACAGCCATAGCACAATAGCAAACAGACATTAGGCCTGGATATGGTATGCTGCACCCCACCACTATCTGATAGTCCCCTGGTGCAAGCCATCAGCAACTGCACCCTGCAAGCCACTCCATCACAACACCTACCAGCTGCAAACAGTCTGCTAGTGCCCAGTGGAGATGCCTGCACCCAGAACTGGGATATCAGCATACACAGCAAGCAGATACATCAGTGACTGGGCCCCAAAAGGAAACCCATATTTATCACATGAGAGAAATACTAGATAGCACCATGGGAGTGCCTAGCCATGCTGTGGTCACTGCACAGTCAGGGTGAGAGTGATCTCTCAGCAGGATATACTGAGGTCACCCTGTCTGTGTAGGTGGTGGCCGGGCACTACAATGTGCCTGTCACTGCCCTATGCCCTGTGCAGATGCACCCTGGCCAGGTCACCCTGTCCGGCCTATACCCATGGTACCTTGCTCCTCATTATGCACATTGGCAGCCCAATACTGGCAACATTGCTGGCAGTGTGGACTGTGGAAGGTGTTTGCAGCCACCACACACTGGATAGACAGACAGCCACCCCCACACCTATGCCAGCATTGTGCTACTATAGAGGTGGTCAGCAGCCATACCCACCACACCAGTCATGGGCATAGTACAGGCATGGATATGGTACACATGGCTGTTGGGGGGTCACTCCCCAGGGTGGTGAACACTGTCAGAGACCAGACCTGCAGCACACACCGCAGACATCAGAATTATTGTTATGGTGGAGCTCAATGAGCAAAATGTGCTTAATGTAGAAATTGATATCTGCCAGTTATCATAGGAAACGTTTGATAGCTCTGTACCATATACCCAGGTGTAGGGTGGCATTGCTAAGGTATGCAACTGCTAGTATTGGGAGATACAGGCAGGGCCCAATGTCTTGCCTCTCCAGGAGGCATTGGCCAATGGGGCCTGTGGGTGGGTGTGGGCCCTGTTGGCTGCTGCTTTACGGCAGAGTTCCCCAACTCCAGTCCTGGTGTTCCAAACACTGTTCGGGTTTTCATGCTGTCCCTCATAAATATGCATGAGCTACATCTGCATACCATGGGGGTGGTGCATAGGTATGCAGCACAGGCATCATTATTAGAGGCAGCATGAAGCCGGAATGGTGTGGGGCCCTCCAGGACTGCATTTGCGGGACTCTGCTTTAGGTAATGTGCCTGTTTCTGGTGTCTGTGTTTGGTGTGGTAAAATATAGGCCATGCGTATGTTCTCTGCAATAAAGGAGTGTCTTTACTATCACTGTTTAGTGGTGGGTAAAACTATGGTGACTGGTTTGGCAGGAGCCCCAGCTGGGATTTGAACCTGTGACCCTCTGGTCTTACAGGCACTGGCTGTGTCTGTTGCACCACACTGTGACCACAGAGACAGTACAGTCCCTGGAGTTAGTAAAACCGGCCTGACGAGTCAGAAACCCTGCTCTGCAACAGGTTTACTGTGGCCTCATTTACCTTGTATGCAGACAAAGGTGCACATAAACCTCAGAAAAGACCTCAAAAAAGGGGCACACACCCATAACCAAGCTGGGCAACAATGATATCATTGGGCAACATTACACAACACTCCCAGGACAGCTCCATTACATTGAAATGATCTTTGAAAGGGTCTGCGGAGCGTAGACCCTTCCACACATCATTTCTTTTTTATTTGGTGCTTTCCAGGGAGTGTTGTTCCTTGTTGCCCATTTCTATCACTGTTGCCCAGCTGAATTATGCTTTTTAAAATGTTTCTTGTGGTCATTTTTAACGTTTTATGTGAAATTTTGTTCTGTGCACTTGTATCACACTGCTCACGTTTTGTGGGTTTCCCCGGTTTTTCTCTACATTGCTGACGTAAATGGTTTCTCTTCCCTTTAAATGCCTTTAACGACAGGTTTTCATTCGCGTTGGAATTGAGCTCAGGAATTCAGTGCGTTAGTGTGAGGGGAGCCTCTCCCCGCCCACTCTCCGCCCATTGACCCCTTCTCTCCGCCCACTCTCCACCTTCTGCGCTGTTTTAACGCGCCGCGGGACTTTACGATCGTTAACTATGCTTAACGCGCGTAGTATTACGTTAACGGTTGTTAGCGCATCGGTACGCACGTTATACGGCACTTACGGTCGTTAAAGTCATACCACGCGCGTTAGCCACGTTTATCGCACTTTAGTAAACATGCCCCTAAGAGTTTCAGGCTAAGTAACTTCAAGTCAATGCTGACTCCTGCTGATCCAGCAGCCCCCGGGTTGTCTTTGCAAGTTATGACTGGAAGTAGATTGACAGGCCTTTTAACACAAGGCAACAGAGGGTAAAGTGACCTGCCCAAGGCCACAAGGAGTGCCAGTAAGAATTGAACCCCAATCTTTTGGGTTGCCAGTTGTTGCTTTAACCACTAAGCTATCCCTCAATGCCTAGCTAAGACTTATAAGAGTAAATATTTTTTTTATGCAGTGCATAATCAAACTGTAATTCGTTACCAGAAGATGTGTTAAAAACTATTAGTGTAGCCAGGTTTAAAAAAGATTTGGACAAGTTCCTGGAAAAAGGTCTATAAACTATTATTAAAAAGGACCTGGGAAATCCACTGCTTACCCCGGGACAAGCATTGTGGAACCTGTGTACCTTTTCGGGAACCCGCCAAGTATTTGTGATCTGGATTGGCCACTGTTGGAAACAGGATACTTGGCTTGATGGACCTTGATATGACCCAATATGACATTTCTTCTGTTCTAATGCTAGTTGTACCATCAGCAGTTCAATACAGTTCTACATACATACCTAACAAGATGTCCCTCTCCCACACCAGCCTAACATACCTTGTCAGACAAGTATGGCAAGAGCCAGCAGAGATCTACACAGACATAGACATTACCCAGCTCATGCTCTCAAGAACCCTTCATGTTGATTTTCAAGGGGAAGATTTTCCATTAGAAAATTGATGCATTGTTTATAGGTATAAAGCTCCTGTAGATCTTACATATAGAGTATGTCTTTTTGAAAGTTACTCCCTAAAACAGACATTCCTTTCATTGGTACTGACCTTCTGACAACCATATAATCTGAAGCAAAAATTAATAATTCAGAAAGAAGCTCAGAAAGGAGATAATGGCACATCCCCTGCAATATACTATGCTGCAGACTGTGCCAGCACTTATCTCAGGACTCCAGAAGTGACAAACATTCAACATAAAGTGATGCGACTCATGCTCTTCCAGTAATATAGTATTTACAATTCAATGGAGAAATGTGAAGAGGGATTCTACACTGGTGAGACAAACCAGACGTTCAAGGCAAGAATCAATTCACACAGACATATAAATCAAGCACCTCACAGCAAACCAAGGTGACACCTCTGTGGGGGTGCACGTTTCAAGACCAGACCAATGCACCCAAGACCTTATGAGCAGGATGTTTAAAGGGAAATTTGAAAAAATCGAGGAAGCAAAGGCTTTTTTAAAAAATTTTACATTTGAATATTTCAGTGCAAAGCAAATTTACAGAAATATTGGAAACAAACAAAAATCCAAATATAATCATAGGTCAAGTACGAGAACAAAAAAAAGAAAAAATTAGACATGCATATAAGTTCATAAAAATGGAGGTGAGACCACGAAGCTAACTAATCATGGAGCAGAGTGGTAATGAAACAAAACTATCAACAAAGGCATTATGTATTCCTCCGGCAGGATTCCTAAGCTACACTGCTGGGACTAACCATTTCTCTTCTGTGCTTGCCTCAAAACAGATGAAAGTTTCTGTACCTATCTGGTAGCGTGAGCAACCTTTATAAAACATGCACACCACTAGCACCTATGTGACTTCACTGTTAACGATCCATTAAAAGTAAAACAGAGTGGAGGAGAAGCCTAGTGGTTACAGTAACAGCCTCATACCCAATAGACCAGGGTTTGATTTGCACTGGTACTCCTTATGAACTTGGGTAAGTCACTTTACCCTGCACTGCCACAGAAGAACAAGCTTGGCAATCTACTTCCAGTCGTACCTTGCCAAGAAAACCCAAGGGCTGTTGGATTGCCAGGAATCAGCATTGACTTGATGGCACATAAAAAAAAGTGAAACACATTTCTTACTGTTCTAGAGGTTTTACAGTCTGTGATATGACAGTTACTTCTTTTCCTATGAATCGTGATTCTTCAATCAGTTCAGAAACCTGGGTATGCAAAGAAAAGAAAACAAAACAAAACACAGAATGATAACAGATCACTTCACTTCTAGTATTATTGTCACAGGAGGAAATTCTCAGAGTATACAGTAGTTGCTGGCCCAACCATTTCCGAGTGTTCTTAGGTAGTGGCAGGTTTGTTTCATTAAATAACACTACCTGTTCCTCAGGAATACTAGATGGGTTTCGTCAAGCTACTGTGCTCTGGGAGATAGAGTGATAAGAACCAGGGCAGCAGCTTCCAGCAGCTGTGCAGAGCATGCATCCACTTCTTTATTTACTAGAAGGAAACCCGCCTACTTGAACTGTCTTACTGATTGGCTGTCATCCACCTTAGAAAATAGATTGTACTGACCATGTAATGTTCCTGCCTTCTGATGGTTGGAGGATTCAGGATCTGGGACAACAGATCAATCAGGTGTCAATAAAGAACATTTTCAGGAAAAATGAGGAAGGGCTTGTGATTCTTCTTCTCTGCATGGAGAAAAGCAGGACTTACAGCTGTTTGTCTTTAATTTTTACTCCATTTTGAAAAGTGTGTTTTTTAAATGGCTTAATATAACCCAAGGTGCAGAAAAGCATTGTACTTACTGCATGGTAATTACCCAAATGTTGGAGCAGTAACTGCAAAGCCTTCATGTTAACTGTTGGTTGTTCCCAGCATCTATCTGCCCATGCAGTTAATGCAGGAAAAAGCATTTACTATGAATTAAATGCATGAGAGAGTGCGTAGCTTGAGGTGGCAGTAAGTGATCTGCGTTGTCTACTGCAGTAACAGTTTACATGTAGAAAGTTACTGTGTGTTAACTGGAAGACACAGTCCATGTCTTTTCTCTTTTCCTTCCTCATCCATTTCCCAACCCTTTCCATGGTATGCACTTAATTCGAGAATTATTGCTTTGTCAAGCCACGGTGTTGTTAGAGTAACTATGCACTGACGATAAAACTAGGTCACACATTAAGTACTCAACACATTTTAGTAAAAGGGCCCCATTGTTACCTTTATTAGAATGGAAATTGAGCCCAAGAGGGGTGTTTCCAAGATTGTGGCGGGCAGCAGAGTGCCGTGAGCGCACACATTTTTCCTCATACCTGTTGCTTCTTTCTATGACTTTATGGCACTGAAAAAGAAAGGGAACGTGGACCTAAAGATTCAAAATCCCACCTCCCCCAATCCCAAGTAGCCATTGGTGGTCGATCAGCTGCGGAAGATCCTCGCTGGCAGAAGATCATGAGTGGGTCCTCTGCTGCAGAGCTGGTGTGTGGAGGCCAGTCTCCACCTGGAGATGAGTCCATTTTGTCCCCATGGCAACACTTCACACTGCTAGAGAAGCGGGTGGTTCCAGGTAGGAGAGAGGAGGCAGTTGATACCCTGGGCTCTCTGATTAGAAGTGGGAGTGAAGTTTGGGCTGCCCCATTACAGACATTCACCTATTGGGAATTTGGTGGTGGCAACAGATGGCGGGAATCAGTGCCAACTCAGCAGCTTCTTTGGTGACTGGATATAGTTATGTGGATGTTTCTGCATGTCCCACAGCACACCCCTCTGATCATGTAAAGGGCATGGCTCCCGAAATATCTTTAACTTCTATTTGGAGCATGTTGCTTACGCGGGAAGTCAGTGTCTCCAAGAGCACAGTAGATTTAAATTTGCTTGTGCAGACAGTTGGACAGATTGCTCAGAAGCAAGATAGCATCTATTAAGACGTGACTGTTAAATTGATGGACTTGGAAAAGAAAATAAATAACTCTGACAAAGTGATTGACTCACTAGTGAAGGACAGACTTATTCTTCATTGAAAGTTGGAATCTTGCGAAAATCAAATGAGGCATTTGAATTTGTGGATCTTAAATTTCCCTAGAACACTACATACATTGCCTGTTAAACGTTTTAAGAAATATTTGACACAGTTTCTAAAGATTCCAGAATCAGCCATTCCTCCATTGAAAAAGGTGTACTATCTGCCACTGGGAAACTGCGAGAACTGGAAAGTAAGCAACAGTCATTGAATGTCTCAGCTTTACTAGAAACTTCAACTGTAGACGTTCAAGAGAGAACTGCATTATTGGTACTGTGGGGTTTTTTTTAGCAGGATCTGAGTTGAATTCTATGCCTGTACTTCAAGAAGATGAATTAATTATTTTTTGTCCGCCTATTAGGATTTTTCCTGATGTAGCCTGTGTCATGATGGAGAGAAGAAAACTCTTTCTTGCTTTAAGACAAAAGGCAGATATCTTTAGGCACTACTTTTGTTCTTAAGTATCCATGCAAGTGGAGGAGTGGCCTAGTGGTTGGGGCAAGGTACTTCAGGCCGGAAGGTTGGGGGTTCAAATCCCACTAGAGGACAGCAACCTTGAGCCGGAAGGACTGGGGTTTCTAGTCCCACAGGTGCTCCTTGTGGTCTTGGGCAAGCCACTTAACCCTCCATTGCCCATGTTCCCTGTAAGTAGTAGTGTATGTGTCTCATATCCCCGCGTGTTAAATGTATCCCCCAATTGTGTTGTGACCGCTTTGATTGAAGGATAAGGCGGTATACAAAACTGTCTAAATAAATAAATGTGTAATACAATATGGGCCTCAATCTGAGATACGGGTTGCAGGGCTGCACGTCCTGGCAGGATGTGCAGCCCCACAAGCCTTCTGGCTCCTAATTCCATCTCCGGCTCTCCCTGTATGTCCTGAGCAGCAGGATGGGCAGAGCCAGTGGGGGGCAGGAGGGAGCGGGATTGTGGCCGGCCAGCCCAGCAGGTCATACAGGGCTGAGTCAGGTCACGGCCCAGTAAGTCCTACTGGATCAAAGGGGACGTGCTGCTTATTCCACCTTGAAGGTGGAATAAGCAGCAACAACCTGGTGATTGGGCCCGGGGATTCTCCACACAACCTATCTAACCTGAATCGGTGTAAAATAATAAATGGATTCAACAAAACATTTCAATGGCTAACAAGCCACATGTTCAAAATCAACCTCAATAAGACCTAAGTACTCTATGTTTTCAGAAACAAAACATTCACTCTGCCAAAAACTATCAGAATCGAGAACACAGTGCTGGAGATCAAAAACAAAGTAAGATACCTAGGTATAACACTAGACCAACATTTAAACTTCACAGCACACATCAACATAATCACAAGAGCAATTTACAATAAAATAAGAGTTCTAAAGAACCTTTGCCCCCTTCTCAGACAGTATACCAGGCCATGATATTTCTTCATCTGGACATTTGTAATAACATACTTCAATGTCTCTCCAAGCATATACTACATCAGCTTCAGCTAGCATAGCACACCGTAGCCAGAATTATAATGGGAGCAAAAATATTTGACCATATCACACCGATACTAAAGCAATTACACTGGCTTCCATTAGCAAGCTGGAAAAGATACAAAACAATAATAATCATATTCAAAATAATTCTGAATCTATCAGCACAATATACACAGTCACCAGAAACAAAGAAACAAGGAAATGTATGGAAAGCATGTTAGCCCTACCAAATGAGTTAACAAAATGCAATCAGGAAACACGGAAACGAGCCATCTCATTGTATGCCCCAGACTTCTGGAATTCACTCCCCACAGAGTTAAGAAAGATTACAGAGCTCTCAGATTTCCACAAGAAGCTAAAAACTCACCTATTCAAAGACCATTTTAAGGACTTATACGAGGGTTATTTTTAAAGTAAGGTCCGATTGGCTGTAGCTTTGGAAACTTTTCCCCCCTGTAGAAACAAGCATGCGTGCTGGCTCCCGACATGCCTTGTGCAAAAGCAGATGCCATTTGCAGTCATAGCGTCACTTTGTATGGTTTATACCGAGGCGTTAAAATGTTTAAGACAATTGAGCGGCCCTCCAACTGTGAAATACGGTCTGTGATTTGGTTTTTGACAGCAAGGACCGTGTCATCAGCGGACATTCATCACCAGATATGTGAGGTGTACGGCTCCAGCAAAGTGCGTAAATGGGTGAGATTGTTCAAGGATGGGTGGGACAAACTGTGTTCACGATGGGTTCCCAGGCTGCTTTCCGAGGAACACCAAAAAAGGAGAATGGCTAGTGCTTTGACATTTTTGATCCAATACTATGAGGAAGGAGATGAACTTTTGGACCACATTGTCACAGGGGACGAGACATGGGTTTCTCACATGACTCCAGAAAAAAAAGCGGCAGTCGATGGAATGGAGACACATGTCATCTCCAGTCAAAGTGAAAGCCAAACAGGCAATCTCAACACGCAAGATTATGGCAACTGTGTTCCTCGGAAAGCAGCATGGGAACCCATTGCGAGCACAATTTTTTGAACTGCAATTTTTCAGAAACGATTTTGTATAGCACTGACCTTGAAACTTGTGGAAATTTCAGTGACAAAGTGGAAATCATGAATCGCCGTTCTTCGTGAATTTTTGTGATTACTGAAGGTCGACCCTATCGCGGTTCATCATGGACATTGTCCCGCCCATCCTTGAACATTCTCACCCATTTACGCACTTTGCTGTCACTCATCGCATTGGGGCCATACACCTCACATATCTGGCGATGAATGTCCGCTGATGACACGGTCGTTGCTTTCAAAAACCGAATCACAGACAGTATTACACAGTCGGAGGTCCGCTCAATTGTCTTAAACATTTTAACGTCTCAGTATACACCGTACAAAGTGATGCTACGACTGCAAATGGCATCTGCTTTTGCACAAGGCATGCTGGGAGCTGGCACGCATGCTTGTTTCTACAGGGGGAAAAAATTTACAAAGCTACAGCCAATCGGACCTTACTTTAAAAATAACCCTCATACTAGACTCCCACAACAATAGCTCAATATGCCCCTCACATCTGTATGTAAGTTCTTAAATTCTAATTTGACATTACAGTGTTCTTGATGTTATACCAAGTTATTCGTTCTATGTAAAGTTCAAGTTATCAGTTCTATGTAAACCGCTTCAATTTCCTGACTAAGCGGTATTAAAAAACAGCCAAATAAATAAATACATAAATGTCGTGTTTCTTCTTTAAAGTTTTTCATGTGTGCTCTGTATCCACCCATTCCCATTGTTTCTTATGCAAGTAGATGCTTGTTATATTTATTCATGACTATAAATAAAGAATTTTTAAAAATGAATGAAAATTAAATAAGCAAAATAGCAATCTAGGAAATCAAGAGGGTTTTTTTAAACTGAGCAGGGAAAATATATGTAGAAAAGTGATTCACTTTTAGAATGCATGTTAATTTTTCTGTAAATGTAAAACTGAGAACATGATAAAAGAAGATTTCTTGGGATAGAAGAAGGGATTTTAGAGAACAATTGAACTAGTCACTAAAATAAAGAGATTCAAATGTACGTCTAAGGGGCAGGTCTACTAAAGTGCAGTAGTTTCTTGCATGTAACGCTTGTTAAATGCAAATCCTGTATGATAAATGTCTGGGATGTGGCCAGCACCTGCCAATATGTACCACACTAAGGGGTATGTTCATTAAATGCTGGTAAGGGAGCAGTCTTTTCCGTGTGTTAACGGCAGTGATAAGGGGTTACCGTGAAGTAAGTGTGCTGGACATGTTAGAGATGGTCCGGCATTAAGGGGTGGTAGTGGACATTTACCATGCGGTAACACGACATGTTGCGGGAAGGTGCCTGGCATGCACCTTAATGCAGGAAAGCCACTGAAATGCTGAAAGGGGGCAGGGAGCCATTGGAGAAGGTATGGATGCAAGCACAGTTGGTAGCTGTTGGAATTGACACACCCGATGCCTGGCAATGTGGCAGTATGTGCGATGAGCATGTTTGACTGTACAGCAGGCCTATGCTGTTTGACTAGGCAAGATAGGCGGCTGCCTAGTGATGATGGTCAGGGCGGGTGTTGGCTGTGTCATGGATGGGTGGTGGTGGTGGCAGTGGATTCAGTGGAGGGAATGCAGCAGCAGGGGGCGCTGGACAGGCATGCAGTCCTAGATGCTCCTGAAAGCATACACCATGCCGTAAGCTACATTATAGTGTATGTGAGGTGTGGACATGTATCAAGATGTACTGTCAGTGTGTGGCATGCCATAGGCTAGGACAGTGTTTGGGTGGAGGTAGCATATTCCTGATGTGGCAGCAAAGGGAGGATTGTGCATGAAAGCTCATGTGGAGCAGTCACAAGAGAGATTTGCATGATATGGCTAACTGCTGAAAATGACCCCTGATGGCCATGGTGGGGCAGCTTACTGCCAGTAAGCAGTCCCACCATGAATCTTCCTGACGGTCAAATGGTGGGTGCAAGGCTGTGCCATGGATTTTCCAAGCAGAGAGTTTGCATTGTGTGTGTGGGTGGATGTATGGAATCATACAGGCCAAAAGCATTTGGTGTATGTGAACCAAAGTAGCAGTGCCATGGGGTACATGAAGCACCATTTGTGCAGGTGGGACTGGTGCCTCAGCCTGTGCAACTGCAAGACAATAAGCCCAACAGAGTGGCATGATAGAAAGGGACAAGTTGAACCCATTTGCCCCATGTGAGGCAAGTAATGATGGCAGAACAATGCAGGGGATTACTAAGCAACGAGTGTTAGGTGCCTGAATGTACGAGATATATCCTCTTTATGTAAAACTGGGAGATCACAATGATGGCAAAACAGAAAATGCATCCATACCAATTGACCCAGACATCTGCTGCATATACATCACTGATGCACTGCAATGTACCGCAGGTGTCCATGATGAGGAAAGCCATATTGGGCTACCCAACGTGTGACCATAATGCATAGAAATATAGAATGATTGTCTGCAAGTCACAGCAGAGCCAGAACTGTGTGAGGTAGGAAAGTGCACCCAGGCACAAAATAAACAAGTGGGAATCAAACCCTGAACTTCAGATCATGGAGATATTGCACCAACCAGTAGGCTACACCGCCGCACAGTGCAACACAGATATGTAGATCCTGCAGATCTCTGATCAGACTGTTTATGCCAGTCATAGGTTGGACCCTCCACTACACATGAGGCACTGAACATGCAAAACAGCAATCTGCTGCTGAAGAACCAATGGAGAATGCACCGATCTTGCAAATCAGCTCAGTAAGATGCACTGGCTGCTTGTGCTACATGAATATAACAACAGCAAACCGTGCTGCAGAGTGGTTTCAGCTGTCACGCTGAAGATGGGGGGGGGGGGGGGGGTGTCCAGCATCTGGTCCACTGAACCTACACTGTTAGAGATGGCCTCTGCTGGTTCTGCTATAGGTCCGTATCATTGCTAGTGTGTGTGGTATGTATTATCTGTAGTGTGTTGTGCTTTTTCACCTTGTTTCCTGTATATGGCAATGATAGTAATAGTGATAGCTTAACTCTATGTTCTGCCCATGTTGGACACTAGTTCTCTGATAACAGCGTGGAATAGTAGGTCGAGTCAATATGCTTTTGCAATGGACAGCCACTGCAGTAGGGTTGTATAGGGTGGCAAGGGGTTACTGTTACTGTCCTGCTATAAACTACTGCTGCCCCAAACATTGAGGACTAACAACTGACTATACCACATGCAGTAAGACTGCCCCTGATGCCCAAGTCAGCATGCACGGCATGTGCATAGTGTGATCACAAGCACCCTGCCCTGGGATACTCAGCATTGACACCCAGCCATTTCCTCAGTGATTGGCATCCTCAGACAGAGAATGCATCCAAATCACTGGAGCCATAAGAACATAAGAACATAAGATATGCCATACTGGGTCAGATCAAGGTCCATCGAGCCCAGCATCCTGTTTCCAACAATGGTCAATACAAGTCACAAGTACCTAGCAGTTTTCCCAAAAGACACAGGTTCCACAATGCTTGTATTGGGTTAAGAGGTGGATATTCTGGGTCCACTTTAATAATGGACCTCTCCTCCAGGAACTTGTTCAAACCTCTCTCAAACCCGGCTACACCAACAGCTTTCATCATATCCTCCGGTAGCAAATTCCAGAGTTTAATTACACGTTGAGTGAAAAAATATTTTTTTCTTATCAGTCCTAAATAGGTTACCCTGAAGCTTCATTGCATGCCTCCTAGTCTTTCTACATTTTGATGGCGTAAACAATCGATCTACGTCTAACCGTTCCACTCCATTCATTAATCCATAGACCTCTATCATATCTCCCCTCAGCTGTCTCTTTTCCAGGTTGAAGGGCCCTAAACCTTTTAGCCTGTCTTCATAGGAGTATCCTTCCATCCCCTTTACCATTTTGGTGGCTCTTCTCTGAACCTTTTCTAATAACGCTATATCCTTTTTAACCCTTTCGCGTCCACATAATTGTTATGTAACTGAAATGTTTTTTTCTGGGTTTTTTTATTAATATTTGAGCTAAATGATGCAGAATATAACGTTTTTTTGAAAAAAAGTTTATTTCTAAGAAACAATATTTACTGTTGCCATAAGGCAACTATGGTCCTGAATGGCTGGAAATTGAAAACAGTCTTGGCATCGGTTTCATTTACTGCTGGGTGTGATTGTTTAAATAAGTTTTTTTTTCAGATGTCAAGCACAGATACACATCACATTTCGCACACAATGTGCGAGGTTTTTGGAAATATAGAATCCGGTGAAAAATTTGGAGAAACATGTGAAGGTTGCCATATGGCAACAACAGCCATGAAAGGGTTAAGATACGGCAACCAAAATTGCACACAATACTCAAGGTGTGGTCGCACTATGGAATGATACAGAGGCATTATAATATCCTTTGTTTTATTTTCCATCACTTTCCTTATGATACCTACCATTTTATTTGCTCTTTTGGCCTGGCCGCTGCTGCACACTGGGCATAGGGTTTTAACATGTTAACCAGACTGACGCCTAAACCTTTTTCCTGGGTGGAACCTTGCATCGTGTAACCATAGTTTGGGTTTTTCTTTCCTAGGTGCATAACTTTGCACTTGTCCGTATTAAATTTCATCTGCCATTTGGATGCCCAGTCTTCCAGTTTATCAAGATCCTCTGGCAATTTTCCACAATCTTCATGGGTTTTAACAACTTTGAATAGTTTTTTTGTCATCTGCAAATTTGATAACCTCACTCGTTATTCCCATTTCCAGGTAATTTATGAATATGAAAAAAACAGCGAGCTCAGCACAGATCCCTGGAGCACTCCACTATTCAACTTTCTCCATTGGGAAAATTGGCCATTTAGCCCTACCCTCTGCTTTCTATCTTTTAACCAATTCCTGAGCCACAATAGTACACTGCTTCCTATCGCATGACTTTTTTAATTTTGCCAAAAGTCTCTCATGAGGGACCTTGTCAAAGGCTTTCTAAAAGTCCAGATACACTATATCAACTGACTCACCTTTGTCCTGTTTATTCACACCTTCAAGAAAACAGAACAGATTAGTAAGACAACACCTTCCTTGGCTAAATCCATGTCGGCTGTCTTCCATTAAACCATGACTATCTACATGTTCAGTAGTTTTGTTCTTTATGATGGTTTCCATGATTTTTCCCGGCACTGACATCAAGCTCACCAGTCTGTAGTTTCCCGGATCACCCCTGGAACCTTTTGAAAAATTGGCGTTACATTGGCCATCCTCCCATCTTCAGGTATTACAGATGATTTTAATGATAGTTCACAGATTACTAATAGTAGTTCTGCAATATCATATTTTAGTTCTTTCAAAACCCTTGGATGTATACCATCTGGTCCAGGTGATTTGCTACTCTTCATTTTATTAAATAGTTGTAATACATCTTCCCTTTGTATCGGTATTTCTTTCAGTTCTTCCACAGCATGTCCTTTAATTACTATTTCACTCATGGGTAACATTCCTACGTCTTCCTCAGTAAAGGCCAAAGCAAAGATTTCATTCAGTCTCTCCGCTATGGCCTTCTCCCCTCTTAGTGCCCCCTTTACCCCTCTATCATCTAATGGTCCAACTGATTCTCTCGCAGGTTTTTTTTGCTACAAATGTCCTTGGAAAAGTCTTTATTATGTGTTTTTGCTTCCACAGCAAGCTTCTTCTCATATTATTTCTTTGCTTGCCTTACCAATGCCTTGCTTGATTCCATTGTATAAAACTAGTTACATTGAGCTGTTGGGTATACAATCCAATTACATGGCACCAGTTGAACTATTTACAATACGCTATTCGGACAGCAGTGAGGGTAGTTTTTACGTGGAGTTCATCACATGGGATTGTCAGGCGGTCAGCCTGAATGGTGGGTTAGCTGCTCAGGCTGACTGTTGTAGGAGTTAGAAGTGTTGAATTTGGTACGTTTGTGAGGGATTGTTAGGGGGCTAAAGTGTAGCATGAAAAGGTACGTTTTAAGGTTTTTACGGAATGTTTGTAGATCATTAATTTCTCTGAGTTCAGCGGGTAACTCATTCCAGAGTGTCGGTGCAATGTGCGAGAATGTTTTGCAGTTTGTCGTTTTCTTGCTCTTTCTGAAGTCTTTGGGTACAGTTAGTTTGTTATAATTTTTACTTCTTTGGCTTCTGGTGGGTTTTTCCATATTGATAATTGTGTGTAAGAATGAAGGTGCTAGATTGTAGATTAGTTTAAATGTAGTTACCAGTATTTTATCATTTATCCGGCTTTGGATAGGTAGCCAAGATCGTAGAGTGTGGGCCTGATGTGTTCAATGGTGCTGATGATCTTAATAATTCTGACAGCAATGTTTTGGGCTGTTTGGAGCCTCCTGATTAAGTGTTTAGGTGTTCCTTGGAGAATTGCATTGGCAAAGTCACCTAGGATACGAACAAATAGTTGATGCTCCCACCCACCGAAAGGGAAACAAACTAGACCTCATTTTCATCCCACAACTGTTGAGAACTCAAAATACAAGCACAACAAAGTTATTTCACCCATGGTCGGATCACAACCTAATACAATTCCAAATACCTCTTCAGCAAGATAGTGAACAAACAAAGAGACTAACTGAAAAACCAGCAACACCCACAGGGCAATTCAGACCACTTGACAAAGAGACAATCATCAAGGAGGTCCTATCTAATATCATATCCGCACCTTCAAACCTCGAAGAGATGATGGCTTCATGGAACAGCTGCCTGAGCTCCTCTGCCTGCAAACCTGCACAAACCAAACCTCTCGCCCCAGGCAAACGTCCAGGAAGTAGAAAACCCGCACACTGGTACACCGCTGAACTAAGAACCTCACTATTACTACTAAGGAAATTAGAAAGAAAATGGCGTCATACACGGGCCCAACGGACCTGACAACATACACCTCCCACCTTAAGAAACATTGGGAATTAATATCAGCGACAATGAGAGAACATCACTCAAATCTCCTGAACCGTGCCTTGAACAAACCCCATGAGCTTTTCAACATTGTAAAAACCCTAACGAAGCAGCCCTTGCCCCCCCCCCCCCCCGACTGGACATAATTCATCCACAGGACTATGCAGATTACTTACTGGCCAAAACCAACAACGTCAGCAAAGCCACGCTATCCAACCCCAGCAGCAACTCAGCACAAAACTCCAACAACTTACCACCATCGTAACACCAACAGCTACACAAGTTGAGGACATCATCACTACCGTCAATGCCACCACCGCCCCAAATGACCCCTGTCCAGCATTCTGGATAAGAGCTCTACGAAAGGAAATCAGCCCTATACTGTGCAAGATCATGGACTTATCCTTCTCCACAGGCCTATTTCCATCATGCCTCAAGCAGACATCAATCCGGCCTCTTCTGAAGAACACCAAACTTAATCCACAGAAGGTCGAATCATATCGACCAATATCAAGCATTCCGCTGATAGCAAAGCTAATTGAAAAGGTAGTTCAGCACCAAATTCAGGACCATATTGACTCCACGGCTCCCCTGGATCCAGCCCAACATGGCTTTTGAGAATCACATGGCGTGGAAACTCTCCTAACCACACTAATCAACACACTGATCACAGGAACTGATAACATTAAACAAGGATTTGCATTGATTTTCCTGGACATCGCCGCTGCGTTCGATTCCGTAAACCATGAGCAACTCCTAAGACGGCTTCAAGATAAGGGAATCAGCGATCTAGCATTGAGCTGGTGCAAATCGTACCTAACGGATAGATGGCAGCAAGTTCGTACAGGTTCTACAACCTCTAAACCTTTCCAACAAAAACATGGTGTACCTCAAGGCTCCTCACCATCTGCCTTATTATTCAACATATACATGCAACCTGTATGTGAAGTAATCCGCTTCTTCAACGTCTCATGTCTAATCTACGCTGACGATGTACTACTCTTCATTCCATTCTCGACTGACAAGCCGGATTTCTCTCCTCTGATAAAATGTTTTGAGGCTGTAATGGACTGGTTCCACACACAAGGCCTTAAGATAAACTTCAGCAAAACAGATGTGTTCTTCACTACAAGAAATCAATCTTTCTCCCCTCCACCGGCGCTAAAGACAAAAGACGCTGAACGCACAAGCAGACCCACTATCCGCTACCTTGATGTTACATTAGACCAGCAGCTCGATTTCAAAGCACACATCAGT
The DNA here is from genome assembly GCA_033557465.1 of Ichthyophis bannanicus. Taxonomy (NCBI): domain Eukaryota; kingdom Metazoa; phylum Chordata; class Amphibia; order Gymnophiona; family Ichthyophiidae; genus Ichthyophis; species Ichthyophis bannanicus. Next base: position 290,958,171 of record CM066036.1, on the reverse strand, counting down.
AACTTCGTCAAGCAGATCCACTATAAAATACGAACATTGAGACATCTCCGACCTCTACTACAACCAAGCTACTTCAGGACAGTATTTCAGGCCCTCGTGACCCCCCCACTTCGACTATGCCAACACGATTCTCCATGGCCTACCCAAGTGCTCATTAAGTCCGCTACAACTAGCAATGAATACCGCGGCACGCTTCATACACGGAGCCTCCAAAGGAGACCATATCACCCCGATTCTAAAGGAATTACACTGGCTACCAATCTATTGTTGGACCACATATAAAGTAGTCATGATAACATTTAAGGCCATCAACAACATGTCCTCCTCCTCCCTAACAGGTCTGCTCCACATTACCCCGGCAAACAGAGCGAGGAGATCATTCGCCATCAACACCCTTCAGACCCCCAACGAAATAACCAAATGCACCCAAGCGACAAAGAGCAGAGCTTTAAAGTTTTATGCATCCATTTGCTGGAATGCGCTCCCATCCTCCATCCGAGCAATATTGCTCAATTCAGAAAGGCACTAAGACAACACCTCTTTCTCTTACACTACTCACAGCCCAATATTATCCACAGTACACCCAGCTAAACAACGATAAGCCACAAAACGATTCATAGCTATAATGTACAAAATTGTAGATATTGTATATAGCCCCCCCAGTTAAAATCCAAGTTGTATCCCCCGTTCCCTGTAAATGCATATCTGATATACCGAGATGCATAAATGTTACCTGTAAACCGCACTGATTTTAAAGAGTGCGGTATATAAAAGCAATAAATAAATAAATAATGTCACCAGCGTAAATGTGGTAATTTACGCGGTGTTTGGTGAAAATTGAGCATATAGGCTGTAGATATAGGTTAAAGAGGAGGGCGGAGAGTGCCGAACCCTGAGGGAGCCCTTGCATCTGCCTGAAGGTATCTGAAGTGTACTGGTTGATTCTTACCGCTTGAGTTCATACCTAAGTGATAGATGCGAACCACTTAAAAACAGTAGTTGTTAATCCTATCTGTTGGAGCCTTGATAACATTAAAGCATGGTTAACACTATCAAAGGCTGCCGTGATGTCTAGAAATAGGAGGATGAATGCCTGTTTGGTGTCATCAGTGCCTCGTATCAAAGTGTCCATTAGTACCATGAGCAGCATCTCCACACCGTGGTATGGTCGGAAATCGTATTGCTGGTCATCCAGGGGGGCTGAGGTTTCGATGTGGTCCTGGAGTTGCAATTGGACCACTTTTTCTGTGAGTTTTGCCAGGAATGGGATACTGGAGATAGGTCTGTAAGATTTAGGGGAGGTTTTGTCTGGACAGTTATTTTTTAGTATTGGGCGGATTTGTGCATGTTTGAGGGATGGTGGCAAGAAACCCTGCTTGAGTGAGAGGTTGATTATCGGGAGAATAAATGATGAGAGTTCAGGTAAGGTATTTTTCAACCAGTTAACTGGGCAAGGATCGAGATATGATGTTGTCGTGTTTAGTTTGGTGATTCTATTCTTCAGGTTTTCCTTTGCTATTGTGTGAAAATTAGACCAGGAGTTGAGTGGGTCAGGTTTTGCTAATATGGTTGTAGGGGTGGTTTGTGTAATAGGTTTGACTTTATTCATGTAATGGATAGCTAGTGTTTGGGGAGATATGTCACATTCAGTGGTGGAAGAATTGTAGTTTTTGCTGGTTAGATTCTGGACAATGTAAAATAGCTCTCTAGGCCGGTTTAAGGATTTTGATAGAATACCTGAGTAATAGTTTTTCTTGGATTTGTCAATGGACTTGTATTTTGTGAGTAGGGCCTGGTATTTGGCGAGATGGTCTAGCGATTTAGTTCTGCACCATCTTCGTTCAGCTTTTCTTAATTCTGTTTTTAATGTTTTGATAGAGGTTTGGAACCATGGAGCATTTTGATATTTTCTGGTTGGGTTGGAGAGTATGTTATCTTGTCTGGCGGCATTATATATGATTTTGTTCCAGTTGCCTATCGCTTCTTCAAGATCACTTGGGTCGGTGGATAGGTTGGGGATGACTTTATCCAGAAATTCATCTTTATTAAATTTCTTGAAACGGTGAAGGGGTGGTTGCATCGCTTTTCTGTGCTGTTGGTTATCTTCATATTGAATATTGAAATTAATCAGATGGTGGTCAGACCAGGGAACCTGTGTAATGTTCATTGAAGCTGGGTTGAATCTTCTTGGAGATTTTTTGGGAGAGAAACTACATCAAGGAGATTACCCTTTTTATGGGTGTGATTACTGATAATTTGGTGGAATTCCAAGTCCTTGATGGTGTTCAGGAATGAAGTTAGGCACAGTGATGACAGTGAGGGCAGGTTAAGGTCACCCAGTAGAATCACAGGATTCTTTTCTGTGGAGGGAGGAGCCTAGAAGTTCAGTAAGTCTGTCCAAGTTTTCAACTCTTTGGTCCGGTGGGTGGTACGCTAGGCATATGCGGAGATGGTTTACTTTTATTGTGAGAGCATCAATGTTGTCCAGATTTGTTGACGAGGTGAGTTATTTTCAGAGGATTGTGTTTTGCTGCGATTTTGAACACGTTCTTCACCAAGGATAAGCTAAGTTTTTAGGCTGTTTAGCAGTGCATGTTTGAATAAAATGGATGTTGCCATCTGGTGTGATTAGGGTACTGTTCTAACCTCCCTTGGCTCCATCCGACAAAAAGAAGTGAATGATTATTGGATATTTTTGGGATGGGGTGCTGTGGTAATTGTTAGTAATATTGCTGTGGTAATTGTTAGTAATATTTAGTATTAAGTATTGCCGATAGCTGGGGTTTTTTCTTTGTGCAAACAATAAATAAGCAGTTGGTAAAACATGAGGCATGTAGCGAGTGTTGAGAGGGCAGCAGAATGGAGTTACAGACAATATCTGTTATAGATGATTCTTTTGATTGTAAAATATTATACTTTATGTTATCTAAAAGCTATATATCATATGGGAAGTAATGGACCATGAGCATAGGTATCGAGGATAGATAGAGAGCAGGTATTGCAGTACTGGCTTTTTCTACAGGCTTGTGTTTGAGGTAAAACTTACTTGGGTTAGGACCAGAGAGGGCGTAGATGAAAAGTGAAGCCTAGGTCTGGGTCTGGTCTTGTGCTAGTTTTTTTTCGTTGAGGAGCTAGTGTGACGTTATGGTGTCTCTCTTAGATCCTTTGCTGCTGACTGAAGGTTTTTAACTTCATTTTATTTCGAGGAATATAGGTGGTTCACTGCTGTAGTATTGTGATCGTTGCAGGTTCCCACCTAAGGGCCACACCAAAGCATGCCTGTGGTGTGCTGGTGCCTTTAACGGGTTTCCACGATGATGCAGCTTATGGGCGGAGCGTCAATGCCATATGGAGCAGGGGAAGCTCGGCAAGTAGGAGCTTGTGGAAGCTGGTGCAGCTTAGCTTCTCCGATGAGGGGGGAAGCTCGCTGGATGTTGCTGCCTCTGATGATCCCGATGAAGAGGGTGTTCGCTTGGTGTGCTGGTGCCTTTCATATCCTGCTTCTGTGAAGGTACCTGATCAGCTGCTAAGAGCTGTTAAGTGCTCGACCTATTTCACTACCTAAATTAGACACAGTAGTCCACTGAATCCGAGTCCTAAGGAACAAATTTTGGACTATCTAGAGTGGACGTCTTGCTACGAATAAACTGTCCGATCAGATGAAGATGTCCTGAAGTAGTCTGTCCAGACTCACTCTGCTCATCATGTTGCATCCACTTTTGAATAGAACCTGAAGTACCTTGTGCAGTTTCAACCATTTGAAGAAAGTATATGAGAGAAGCCTCACAAAGCCCTCATCTAAATTTTGAGCTAAAAAAACACCATTTGCCAAGCTGATGTCGATAGCTTCCATGTTGATCAAATGAGGCTGCTCATGCAAATGAGACCCCACAATGAATCTCTGCACATGGCCCCTCACCCCCTTGGGCCACCCCTGATTCTGGGACTTTAAGTCCAGGTTTTTTTTTTTTTTTTGGCTTTAGAATTTTCCTTCTGCTCCTTTTGAGCATCCAAACCAATATCAGGCTGTGACAGTAGGAACCTTCATTCTCAGCCACTCAGGTTTTGCCCATAATCTTTTAAATCTTTAGCTAGACCAGCTATTTTAGTAATGGTCCCTAGCCTGGAGCCAGGGAGCATAGCTCATTCAGAACTCAATACCTATGCATTCTGAATATTCTAGCAGTCATCACTGTTGAACAGCAGCTTGGACTCCCTCCCCTCAGGGACTATGAATACTCCTTTCCCTAAATGACCCAAGGAGCAGAATGCGAGCTTGGGAATCCAACCCATGTATTTTTCATGGAAGTGCATAGCACTGTAACAGTAGGTCGAGCAGTTTCTAAGGAGTATACAGTATAAATAAACTGTATTCTCCCAAAGACCCAGAAGACCTAACACTTTCTGCTACCTATGTGCAGGATAAAATTTCCACACTCGTGATATGTGATTGTTGCAGAAAATTATCTGAAATTATCTTGCTTGCCAAAGTTACGCACGTGGAGGCTGATTCCATAACATTCACGTCCAGACCACGGGCATGTCCAAATCAGAAAAGGGGACATTTTAAACCTGATTCCAATATGGATGCGCCCGCATGTCTAGAATTGGAGATGTAGACATATTAAACAACTCGGACATGATATACTGAAAAGATGAATGTCTACGATGTCACCTGCATCCACCTCCCCTGTTAAAGCATACATCCCCTAAGCTGCTGCTCCTCTCACTGACAGTGTTGTGTTCATGCAAAATAACACATGAATACTGATCATACCTAAATGCGGATGCCAACAAGACTAACTATACTAGTCTGTTGGATGCCCAGAACACTGCAAAATAAGCTCAGTGCAGTCACATATGATAACAGCAAGTCTAATGTGATCTGTTTGTCCTGACATAGCTGCCATCAGAGCAGATATGGCAGTAGACCATCTCCTCAGCTAATCGTGCATTGGGCATCACTGAAAAAGGTCTGTACAATGCTAATCATGGACCAGAAGAAATAAGCAAAGGGTCTCTACAGCAAAATGTGAAAACATATCCCTGTGAAGAATAAGAGACCAGTAAAACATGGTCATAGCTGATGCCTAAAAGAAGGGAATACTTTACTGTAGGGCAAGTTGATGTTTTGACCTCATTTTGGCAGTTTGTTCTACTGGTCCCTTAATCCTGACAGGGATAGATTTTCATATTTTGCTATAGAGAACCTTTGCTGAGGTTTCTGACCTCATCACTCTGGCACCTGGCAACACAGTGGTCATCCCGACGGTTCAGGTATTCATGTCCCCCCAGAACAGCGGCAGAGCATACATCCTCCCGTGCACTCACGTTAAACATACTTCTGCCAAATGATTCCCTATGCCTATAAACAACAGCTGGTACAACATAATACATGGCGTCCCAGGACTGCAAATCTGATCTGCTTTTCTCATTTGAACAAGAATTTTTTCCATGCTCAGTCACATACTAGTCCTGCATCAATAGTCCCGTTTTCAGAACATAGGACATGTTAGGAAATACTAGAATAGCTCCATTGGCACAAACAGCAAATGTCAGCATAGCCAGAATACACACTTGCTCCTCTCAATGTTTCTGTATGAGTGTTTAATTTTGTTTCTATACCTTATAACCTTCCCTCACCTCTGCTGTCTTTTCTTTACACCTGCATCTTGTGTCCCTCCAGACTGCAGACACAATAGTTCAAAGCATAGATGTCACAACCATTCTTCAATATGGGATGATTTGAGTAGAGCAGAAATTTTCTAAGCCCTGCCTTTATTCCATGTTTCTGCAGGAATAACATGGACATCTGTGGGACACACTGCAGACATACATGGGCATCTCCTGCTTACACTTTATATGTCTCCAATGCTGGCCAATCCCCCGTTCCACCCACATTCTGAGATCCCCATGCTAGCACCTTGTTACAGAATATGGTCGTAGATGCCTATGCTGCATGTCCATGGGCTTATTTTGTGTTCTGGAATGACCTCCTTAGGGGGAAAATTTTATATAATGCACCTAAGGATTATGTTTAATACAGGACATTAAGGGAGCCAGGGTGCCATTAATGCACATTATTGGCACACTTGCACCCTTAACCCATCTAAAATGCTGCTTTTAATGTGCGTTAATGACTCCAGCAGCATAAAGCGCTGGAGGTAGAGTGTGTGTGATAATGGGGCAGAGAGAGGGTGTTAACAACCTGTGTACCCTTAACATGCCTTGTGCAAACGTTTCCTAAGGTGCCTTAATACTGGAAACCTTAACGCAAAGTAAAGCCATGTGGAAAGGATGTATTTTGAGAGGAGATTGCAGACTTTAAAAAAGGCTATGTGATGTACAGACAGGGGAGCCCAAGAGAGTGATAGCAGTGCTCCATTTGCAGCAACTGCATAGTGCCCAGGTATGAAAGGGCTCTATGTTAATGGTGCAAATGGGGCAACTGCGGTTGCAGATGGGTCATGCGGTGGGGGCTGCTGGTGCACAGGGTAGACGAGGCAGCTGCCTGGGTGTCACATAAGAACATAAAATTAGAAAATGTCAGACTGCGTCAGACCAAGGTCCATCATGCCCAGTATCCTGTGTCCAACAGTGGCCAATCTAGGTCACAAGAAACTAGCAGTTTCCCCAAAAGACACAGGATCCACAATGCGTGTACTGGGGCAAGCAGTGCATATCCCGGGTCCTCTTTAACAATGGTTTATGGACCTTCCTCAGGAACCTGTCCAAACGCTTTTCAAACCCAGCTACACTAACAGCTTTTACTATATTCTCTGGTAATGCATTGCAGGGTTTGATTACGCATTGACTGAAAAAATATTTTCACCTAGTAGTCTTAAATGGGATACACTGTAGCTGCATTGCATGCCCTCTAGTCTTTCTACATTTTGATGGCATAAACAGTCGACCTACGTTTACCCATTCCACTCCAGTCAATATGTATAGACCTCCATCATATCTCCCCTCAAGCTTCTCTTCCCCAGGTTGAAGAGCCCCCAACCTTTTTAGCCTCTCCACAAAGAGCTATCTTGCCATCCGCATTACCATCTGTGATGTCTGTCATGATCCCACAGTGACAGTGATAACACCCAGACATTCTACTGCTGCGGAAAGGAGATGTGCCACATGGGTCAGTCCAAAGGTCCTGGCACCCTAGGCAGAGATCCCAGCTGGCTCCCCCCTGCTGCCTCTGAACCCAGCTGTGGGGGAAGAGGCAGATAGTGCCAGTAGCTGTAGCCCTCCAGGTAGCTGCAACATGCAGGCAACCAGGGGACTACCACAGCAGTGACTGTCATTCTCCCCCTGAGATGTATCATTGGCAGGCAGTGATGGGGTCCCTGCAGAGGCAGATGGTTGCTGGGGGCTGTGTGGGCATCCATGTATGCCTCTGCTCCCCCATCCAGATCTTGTATCCTAGACACACGCCAAACTGCATGTTGGATGGGCTGGGACTGTGTACCACCAACACGGACAGCACATGAGCATGTCAGCATTGTGTGGGGGTGTTGGCTCAGGGGGAAGTGGCACCCACCTGCAGCAGACCAAAGCCATGCCCTGGTCCTGTGCACTCTGCATATTGCAATATATGCCAAGGTCTGTCTGTCTGCGAAACATTTCAGCCCCAGGGAGTATTGCAACCATATGGCAGCACTATGGCTCAGTGCACACAGAGGATCACAGGTTTGTGTCCTGGCTGTGGATCATGCATTGTATGTCTCTATGGTCAAACCTTTGCCCACAGTGCAGGTACAACACCAACATGTGCAACTCTCAATGAATTGGCCAGCAAAGGTACAAAGACCCATCAGCCACACAGACAGGCTCCACTATCCACAGCTGGATGGAGAGTCAGGCTGATAACGCCCACTCAGTGTGTCAGTGCTAACATCAGAGCAGGCTACTAGCTCCTGCACAATGAGCACACATTAACAATGCTCAGGCTGATATCGGGACCAAGGTGGCAAGCAGGAATGCCAACCACCCCCATTTTTGCACAGTGTGTCAATATGAGAGTGTGAGTGTGTGTGTGTCTCTGTCCATTGTTTTGTGGCTTTCTACACCTTACTGAGCCTTGCAGTGCCTAAGCTGTTTCCAGCGTTAGTCTGCAAATGTGCATGATAAGGAGCAAAGTATTGTGGGCATGACTTGAAACAGGGCAGATTGGCCAGGATGTGTCTGCATCGGAGGTACGGTCAATGACTGAGATGTCATAGTGCCCGGCTGCCACGTGCATTGACTGGGTGGCCACAGTATGTCATGCTGGGAGGGCACTCTCACTCTGACTGACCAGTGACCATGGCACGGCTATGTATCCACATAGTGCTATATTGTGCCTGGTTCCAGTGATGTGGGTGCACTTCCTGTTCTGGGTGTCCATGCCATTTATCCCAAGCTTGGGTGCGCGTGCAATGTATATTGATCAGCAGACTGTCTGCAGTTGGTATGTGTATGGCTGGAAAACTCAGTGGTGTGCAGTCTGACTGTGTTTGCTCTGAGTGATTGTTAGACCTAGGTGGTTGAGAGGTGAGTTGTTCCAGACCTAGTCCCTGTTGTAATGGTAGGGCCAGCAGGACTCTAGAAACAACCCCATGCAAGCCTTGGACACCCCCACCCCCAGTAGTTGGTGTCTATGGCAGCCATAGTTTAATACTGGGTATTAACAAATACTGTTCTAGGAGGTCCCTGTCCAACAGGGGCAGATAACAGGGCCAGATGTGATTGGCACAAACAGCATGCTACAATTCTGCAGGAAACAAGGTGACTAGCATATTACCCTGCAGATAATACCAGCCACACGGTGGCGGTGATGGGGATTGGCAGCAGAGACCATCTCTTGCACTGCAAGTTCTGAGAACCAGGTGCTGGGTGCCCATCCTCACCTCAGGGTGACCACAGAAACTACTCAGTAGCACGGTTTGTAGCTGCTCTGTGCTTATATCACACACTGTCAGTGCATTTTACTGAGCTGAGGTGATGGATAAGTGCATTCTGCATTTGGTGATCAGCTGTAAACTGCTGTTCTGCGTGTGCACTGTGTCATGGGTACTGGTGGGGCTACCCTATATTGGCACACACAGCAGACATTTTAGGCAGTGACCTGCAATCTCTTTGTATCCAGCTATTGCTGTATAGAGTGGTGTGGAGGTGTAGCTTACTGATTAGTGCAATGTCTTCATAAGCAGGGGACAGAGGTTTGATTCTTGTTCGTTTTTGGGACTGTGTGCTACTCAGATCATTTTCATACCTGTAACAATCAGGGCTTTGCACATCAGAGCTGCCAGCTCATACCATCCTTTCTTCAGCTGCCATCCTTCCTTCAGCCCATCTATCTGCCTTTGTTGGCTGTGTGCAGTCCTGTCTTCCTGTGCAGGCTGCTACTCCATGACATACACTGGTACTCTTTTCTGCATTTCGGCTCTTTGCGCTCGCCTCTCCTGTGCCTGATCCAGCACATCACTACTTCTACTCTGTTCTCCTATGACTACGAACATACTGCTGCTTTTGGCTCTGCTGAGGGACACGTCTTCCCCATCCTATGCCATGCGCTGACATTGCAGCACTTTACATTGGCACCACCCTGTGCGTCAGTACAGCTGCCTTCCACATGCTCGTCCGCTTTACTGGCTGCCACGTAGTGTGCCAGAGAAAGAGCAGAGGACACAAAACCACAACCACACTGTAGTAGGTTGTCAAAGAAATATTTTATTGAGGACCTTGGAAGCGATATAACCCAGCATATTGTGTTGTTATACTGGCATGTTTTTAACCCCTGATGAAGGCTTAATGCTGAAACCTTTTTAGTTTGGTCCTCACTAAAATATTTCTTTGACAACCTATGACAACCTAGTATAGTGTGGCCATGGTTTTGTGTCCTCTGCTCTTTGCCTGGTTCCTGTCTATTGTCGAGGTCATCCTCTCTTCTTCCTCCTGCCACGTAGGGTGCCCACCAATGTGGCAGGTCCATCAGCTCACACCTATCCTTCCTTCCATCACCTGTGCATTGACTTTCATTCGCTCTATCTAGTATTTGTGTTACAGCCATTTTCATGCCTTAAGATGCATGCTTTCCACCTTAATGTACGATGTCCTGTTAACGTGTGTTAAATGGCCAAGGTGCCCTGTTAAGGTGCATTAAATGGCCCATAGGGCACTTTACGCCAGAACGCTCCTACCCGCCCAATGCCTTTTAAGGATTAATGCCCTTTATCACTGCCATTAGCGCCTGTTACCTTAACGCCCTTTAGTAAACATACTCCTAAGTGTAAATCCTTCTGGTGCTTTTTGCCTATAGACGTAATTCTAATTTTCAAAGAGAAAATTTCCTAAAGCCTGAAGATGGAGGGAAGAGCAGGGTGAGAAAAGTTACTGAGCTTTTCTCCAGAGTTTTGCAGTTCTTGTTGTTTTACTTTGTATGGGTAGCTCCAACTTTATGTGACCGT